>JAYDZE010554726.1:0-13182 GCA_034509125.1 Monilaria moniliformis | reverse complement strand
CACCTCCGAACTTATATGAAGTGTTGTTATGACGATCGGTCACTTCAGTTAATCCAATTACACTAAAATAACCAACAATTATTATGTGCACAATCAAAATATTTTATTCATTGAGGCAATAACCCCATATACAAATTGTAGAAATCAAACCAATCAACAAGTGGGATAGGAAATTCATCTCCAAGAAAACAGCCCAATCACTGCCCAAAAGTGCAACTACAGCTTCCTATCATTTTTAAACTTCAACTTTTGGGACCACAATCTTTTTCTTCTTTTTTCAATCAATTGTTATTATCACCAAGCGTCTCCTATAATGACCTCAACTTGTGTACGGGTTTGATTTAAAAGCTCCATCTACTAAACTAGAACATGCCATCATAACTCAGCAAGAATTGAGAGTATTATTTTCTTGGATAATTGAATTATCCTATACATATAATTTAAATCTTATCAACTAAATTTATGTACATTATCAAAATATAGATATATGTCGTCGCTAAATTAATTACAGCATCGACCTTCTAATATTGATATATTTCTATTTCCGATAGTAAAAACGTTTCAAATAAAATCGTATCTTTTTAATGGAAAATATTAACAAGGTCCGCACCGATTTAATGCCTCATCTGCAATTTTTGGAGATATTGTGAAGACTTATGTCAAGAGTTGTACATAAATTCAGATGATGAATCGTACATGGCAGGAAGAACATATATACTTTATTTTACTAAAGTATATAAAGTTCACAAAAGAGTCCTAACATTTACTTCAGATTCGTACCTCACAACTGTTGCTACTTAATCTACAAAATTATTGTCTGAGCTTTATTGTTCTAGAGCATTAAGTTTACTCCTGCCATTGGATTTTATTAGATATACATCCTCTATTATTTTTCCGAATACTAAATATATATCAATAATGTCCTTAGACTGGAAAAGGTGTCCATGAGGTAATGAAATGTTTAGACAAAAAAGATTATTAGAATAATTTATTTTAATTTATAAGAACAATAACTTTTATTTACAAAAACTAAAAATTTTGTTCACAAAACAGTAACTTTTACTCACAAAAACTATAACTTTTATTCGCAAAAGCAGTAACTTTTATTAACAAGAATAGTAACATTTATTAAAAAAAACAGTACGTTTTATTTATAAGAACATTAAATCTTATTTATTAGAAAATAATAACTTTTTCTCAAAAGAACAATAACTTTTATTTATCAAAAAATTCACAATAAAAGTAACTTTTAATCAAGAAAACAATAACTTTTATTTATAAGATTAGTAACTTTTATTCATTAATTTTTTTTTTATAAAAAAACAACTTTTATTCACGAGAACGGTAATTTTTATTTACAAGATTAGAAACTTTTATTCATTAGAACAATAGTTTTTTTTTCAAAAAATTAATAAATTTAATATATTATAACAATAACTTTTATTCACAATAAAATTAACTTTTATTCACAAGAACATTAACTTTTATTTAAGAGAACAATAACTCTTATTCGCAAAAACCAATATCTTTATTCAGAAGAACAATAACCTTTATTTATTAAAACATTAACTTTTATTCACAAGAATAATAACTTTTATTCGCAAGAATATTCACTTTTTTTTTATACACAAAGAATATTTTATGGAATATTAGTTAAATTCTGTGACATAACAAAAAATAAACTTTTATGTTCAAGAATATTTATAAATTTTTTTCAAAGAACACATGTAACTTTTATTTATTAAAATAATAATTTTTATTCATTAGAACAATTATTTTTATTCATAAGAACAATAATTTTTATTTATTAGAACAATAACTTTTATCACATGAATAATCACTTTCATTTATAAGAAGAGTAACTTTTAATCATTAGAATAATAACTTTTATTCAAAAGAACAATAACTTTTATTCACATGAACAATAATTTTTATTCACAAACAATCACTTTTATTCATGAAAAGAGTAACTTTTATTCACAAAAATAATAACTTTTGTACATTAGAATAATAACATTTATCCTCAAGAACATTAACTTTTATTCGTAAGAAATTAACTTTCATTTACAAGAAGATTAACTTTAATTAATTAGAGCAACAATTTTTGTACATTAAAACAGTAACTTATATTTATAAAAATAATTTTTATTTCTCATAACAATAACTTTTAATTAAATTTAATTAAACTCATATGCAAATTAAATTAAAAATTCACATTCTAATTAAATCAATATATATATATATATATATATATATATATATATATCATTTAAAAAATGAAAAAGCAAAGATAAAAGAAATAATGCAAAAAACGAATTTAAAACAAAACATGGAAAAAAATGATTTTATATATATATATATATATATATATATCCTAATTAAATTTATATGCAATTTAAATTTATTATACTTTTAAGTTATATTAAATTCATATGCAAATTAAATTTAAAAATTCACATTCTAGCTAAATTCAAATATATTTCATTTGAAAAAGCAAACAAAAAAGAAATAACACAAAAAAAACCCCGGAGAAAATGAAGAAAAATAAGATAGAAACGAAAAATACCAAAATTAAAAAAATGAAAAAAAAAGCACACAAAAAATGGATCAAACAAACAAAAAGTGAAAAAATCAAATATGGTGTGAGTGGGTTTCATAACCTCCACCTAGGCTTGTGTTTATGCAACTACTACCACTAGACTAACTCCTTATTATACTTATAAGCTAACACTATATATATTGAGTAGTCTAAAGTTGATTTTTTTTTTCCATATTTCGGGTTGGACCCATACTGGAGGATCCGCCCACACCATAAGCCAGAGTGCCTGGAAATTTTTGTGATTAAATAAAACCATTAATTTCTAATGGAATATATCATAATTATTTAAGCTATATATCCATTTCCAACAATCATGATATTGTGAATTATATAAGACAAATATAATTTCTAACTCAAACAAATCCTAATATCTCTCAAGGACGATTTTAATGGCTGAGAAAAAACAATACAAAAAGAAGGCACACTACAAGAAAGAGGCATATTAATGACGAGAATCAACGACAGAAACAATGGGTCGTTAGAAATGCGGCTTTAGCAACTCACTAGAGATATTTATGCTTCAAATTTTTTTTTTTGGAAACTGCGTATAGTCGCTACTCGGTCGTTAAAAATGAATTAGCTTTAAATTTCTCTTTACTGTGACGAGAGATCAGTGGTAAGAATGAGAGAGGCAGCTCCGCACATATAAGGGGATAGCATGACTGAACTCAAAAGTAAAGCTGCAAAGAGCAATATGTTGGAATCATTGTTTAATTAGACAATGATTCATATAAAGCATTACATGTTTACTACTAATGATAGTGAAAACGAAAGTGGAAGCGTACTCGTATCCATGTTCGACGAATTCAATGTAGCACTACAAAAAAGACAGGGTTTAGCAAGCAATTAGGTGAGCACTGAGTATACTGAGTACATAAGCAAGCACTGGTGGTTGCTGTTGTTCCAAGCATGACAGTACTCACAAAGTTCAATCATACATTGTATGTGCAAACACATTTGTGCTTGCTGAACTTAGCGAGCACTCTTGGGTCGCAGAAAATAGCACCAAGTCATGGCGACAAAGGTTTACGAGCACAAGTGGTGCTCGCTAAATTTTCTAGCACAAACGTGGTTGCAAAGATTTACTTATGACGAGAGTACTTGTGCTCGCGAAGCTGCGAGGACAGGCAAACTCGCGATCTATCTTGGTGTGAAAAATTCCGCCAAAACATTGCAATTGAGTGGGAAAATACGAGCACCTTGTGGTACTCACTATATTGCGAGCATTCTGGTGTTTGCAATGTGTATTAAAGGACAAATACCTGCCAAAAGTTCATAATTGAGGTGGGAATGTTTAGAGTGAAGTTGTAGCTCCAAGGTTGATTTTCAATTTCTCTGTTTTATTTCTAGTAATTTATTCATTGTTATACATATTAAGAAAATTGAACTTTTGTTTACATTATCGTTTATAGTCATTGTTTAGGTTCGTTTATTAATTATAGTTTAGATGTAAATATGAACTTTATATGATATGCTTGACCGTAAATTAATTTTGAATAGTTTACTCTTTGAAAGGTTTGTGACATGGATATTATGAGTAAAGAGTGAATGTACGTGAGAAAATTTGAAAACGAAGCATATAATCATGATTCTTTTTAAAGACGTGGAATATTTTATAAATTTCACTTCTAGTTAGCCATCAAAAATGGAATGTTCAAAAGTAAGATGCCTTTGTGAAAAATGCAACAATATGAAACATTTACCAATAGACGTGGTAAGGAAACAAGTAACTAGAAAAGAATTTGTTGATGATTACTATGACTGTAGATTTGATTACGAATCTAAAGGTTCATCTAGTGCTGGAGTGAATGAGCAATTTGGTAATCCACCAATTCAAGCACATGATGCATATCCGTAGATGGTATACATGCATGGGGAATAAGAGTTGCTCTAGAACAAGATCAATTTCATACTCATAATCAGGAACCATTGTTTGGATATTTTCATATGGAGGAGACTCCGAACAGTGAAACACAAGAGTTTTTTAATATGCTAGAATCTTATTCGACTTCTCAGTGGGATGGTTGTGTGAAATCTCAGTTGAAAACCAATGCTCGTAAGATGAATCTGAAGTCCGAACATCGCATGTTCGAAAGGTTATTAGTCAATATGTGCTAGCTGATGAATGACTATTTGCCCAAACCCAACACCATGGTTGACGGCTTTTACTCATGTAAGAAAGCGATGAAGGCTCTAGATATGCTCATTGAGAAGATTCATTGTTAAAAAAAAGGGTGTGTGATATATTGGGGAAAAGACGCTGATTTAACTGAGTGCAAAGTCTGTAAGGAGGGGCATTACAAACTCAATGACAGTTCGTCAAAGAAGATGTATTATTTGCTTCAGAACTAAGGAATGTCAGGTTGGCATTGAGGACAGATGGGTTCCAGCCGTTCGGTCAGACATGAGTGAAACACTCAGTTTGGCCAGTTAGTTTTACCCCTTACAATATTTCTTTGTGGATGTGCATGAAAGACCCATATATGTTCTTGACTGTGATGCCTAGTCCTAAGAGTCTGAAATACAAAATTGATGTGTTTTTACAACCACTCATTTCAGAATTGAATATATTGTAGCGTGACAGGCTTCCATAGTAGAGATGTCTATAAGTGTCAACTTAACACTTTTCCAAGAAACAGTCTCTCCAGCTAACCTAAACACATAAGCTAACGTGGATTGACGAATGTCTTGGAATCCCGAAAAATCCAAATTAGAATACCCAACGATCTAAAGTTGATCTAATTGTTTGTAAGTGAGCACATATCCTTTGTTCTTTTTCGATACCGCATAATGTGTATGACTGCTTTTGAATGATTCATACAAGAATTACTAAAGTATCTACCTAGCATCTGCCTAGCATGCCCACTATGGATGCAATATCGGAACGCGTACATACTTGTGCACACATAAGACTTCTCACTGCCGATGCAGAAGGAATCAATTCAATTTCATTGTTTGCAATATCATTTTCAGGGGACCGACTTAAACAGAATTTGGCACCTTTAGCCATATGGGTATCTCTTGTTCCACTGTGTTTCATTGCAATTCATGCCAATACTTTATCGATGTAGGTCTTTAGTGATAATCCATGTATACAAATGGAACAATTCCAATATATCTGAATCTTTATATGAAAGAAGTGTCACAAAGATCTTTCATTTCAAATTTCTTGAGAGAAATATCTCAATGGCTTGTAACAAGTCTACATCGTTGCAAGCAAGTAAAATATACGTATAGAATCAGAAAAATAAATTTGTTCCCACTAAACTTATAGTATATGCATTCATCAACCGAATAAGTCTCAAAACCAAATGAGATGACAACTTGATAAAAATTGACCAGACGTCTGTTTAAGACCATAGATGAATTTCTTTAGTTTGCAAATGATCTTCTTTGGATCACCAGATACAAAGTTTTCAGTTTACACCATATAAAACGTTTTAGTAGTGTCACTATTAAGAAACATTGTCTTAGCATCCATCTGGTGTAGCTCTAATTTAAAATGAGCCACTAGTGCCATAATTATTCTGAATGAGTCTTTTGTTGAAACTAAAGAGAAAGTCTCTGTAAAATCGAAGCCTTCATTTTCAGTAAAGCCTTTTTCCACAAGACGAGCCTTATATATCTGCACATTGCCTAGCGAATCCCATTTGGACTTAAAAATCCAGTAAAAACTAATGGGTTTTACGTCTTTGGACAATGGAACAAGATCTCAAACGTCATTCTTTTGCATAGACTTGAACCCTTCAATCATAGCATTGGTCTACTTCTGAGTTTAAGAGCTTTCCATGGCTTGTCAGAACTTGATTGGGTCATTTTCCATAACTCCAATGTCTACCCATACTCGTGGAGATATATAATATATCCGTATGCAGAAATTGTAGGTTTTCTCAATCTAGTAGATTTCCTAAGTGACTCTAGTTCCTGAGATTCTTGAGGTGCTTGAGGTTGTTTTTCATGTTGTTGTTCAGGTGATTGAATAGGTTGAATGGGGATTACGAGTGAGTCTTCTTATTCTGGAATAAAGGGAAATGAAATCACTTCCTCTTCAAAGACAACTTTCTTAATCTCATTCCCCCCTCCAAACTCAACTTTCTCAAAGAACCTGGCATTATTCGTCTCTAAAAATGATCTTATTGTGCGATCAACATAAAACCCCTAGACCTTTCAGAGTAACCTATAAAGTAACAACATACTGTCTTAGATATCAATTTTTGCTCGTATGGCCTATAAGGCCGAGCCTCTGGACAACCCAAACATGTAAATGAACAAAGCTGTGTTTCTAACCCATACATAATTCATAAGGGGTGATAGTAGTTTCTTTAGTGAGTACTCGGTTTAGGATGTACGTTGCAGTCTTAAGTGCATTTCCCGAAAGGGATTCTGGCAAAGTAGAACGACTGATCATGCTCCTAACCATCTCTTTGAAGGTCCTACTTCGTATCTCAGCAACACCATTCATGGTAGAAGTACAGGGCATTGTATACTGATTAATGATTCTGCATTCCTCTAGAAATCTTGCAAAGGTAACTAGACATTGTTTATCGAAGTTGTCATATCTACCATAATATTCACCACAACGGTCTGATCTGACGTTCTTATTTCTTTTGCCAAGTTGATTTCAACTTTAGCCTTATATCTTTTGGATGTATTTAGTGTTTGAGATTTCTCACTTATTAGATAAGGATACTTATATCGGGAATAGATTGTCAATGAACGTGATAAAATATCATTGACCGTTCCAAGAAACAGTAGGGAAAAATCTACAAATATATGTATGGATGACTTCTTAGACGTCTATAGTTCGATTGACATTAAATCTTCTAATTTTTGTTGTTTCTCTTTGATACACCCAACGTACACTTGGAAATATACCTTATTCGGAATTCTAAGAATTCCATCTAACACAAGTCTCTCAATTTTCAATTTGGAGATGTGACTTAAACGCCTATGCTAAATTGTAGCAGAATTCTCACCATCAGTTTACGCTTAGTACCTTGTCAATTCACATACAAGGATCTATTAAACGAAGTAACCATATTAAGCAAATAAAGGTTATCACCATAAGAAAGATGATTAGTGACAACCATAGTTGGACTTAGATAGAGATTAAATTTACTATTTCCAAATAGCAACTAATTTTTAGCAATAACCTAAATGTGTCTATTGTCTCTACTTCAACCACAAAAGAGGCCCACAGAAGCCCGCGTTCTAGCAGACAAACCTGCGACCCATCAGCAGCGAAACCCAAACCCGCAACCCAACCCGTGTCTTGCCCAAAATTTACAGATCCTGTCTGAAACCCGCCAAACTCGACTCGAATCTAAGGAGGGAAATGGTTTGGTTTCGGTATGCGGGAGTTCCTAAAATAACTGCCGCCAACCGACAATTACTACCGTTACGTCACTGACCAACGTGCGACATCGTCAGTGTAATCCCGTCGCCATCGTTGAAGGAATCCAGCGAGAAGAAGTCGAAAAGATTCCCAAACAAAGCCACACTTTTTTTTAAATTCCAAAATTCACGAACAAAAGTCTCTGTTTTGCAAACCAATTATGTATTGAAACACAATTTATCTTGACAGGGTGAACAAAATCTATCAAAAACATGAACCCAATAAAAAATTGGAACAAATTTCGACGATTTAAACGTTGAATGAAATATGATTCAATGTGGCCTTTTGTAGAACGCGTTGTAGGAATTAAGTCGAAAATCAACCAAAGACAAATAATATCACTTTGGCACTCCATCGAACACTTGGGGTTCAACAAACCATAACTGAAAATAGAAAATTATTTGCAATTTTTTTCCAATTTTTTTCCAATTTTTTTTCCAAACTACTTGAATGAATCAAACAAAACATCGAAGAGGTTATGTCCATGCAGTAAAATCGAAGGAACTTCGTACCGTTTTCGATCAAAAAATCAAAAACAAAGCATTAACAACCAACACTTTAAACATGGTTTTGGCATTTTTCGAACAGTTCGGGTGAAATGGCGATAGTTCAAATATTTTGAGAAAACAATGAATAACTCGAGTAGATCCGCAAAGGTTGTAACTCTGTATAAGAATCAAAATAAAAGGATAATTTGGTGTTGAAAAAACACATTCGACCTAAAAAATCCATGAACAAACACATCAATGTTAAACATAAAACTGAAACTAAGTAGACATTTGTCAAACACATTGTGTGCATACGCTTTGTGCCTTAAAACAGAATATTATTTTAATCAATTCGTCGAACACATAGGGTAAGAACCAAAACACAAAACATGCCTTGAAACTTTTTGGTTAAATAATATAAAAACCAAAATATTACAACATTCAACTGACCAATTCGATCCAACATTCATTAACTCAGATTCCAATTCTTGTAATCATTTAGCAATGATTCATATAAACACTACTGTTGAATACAAATGATAACGAAAATGGAAACGCACTCGTATTCATGTTCGATGAATTCAATGTAAGGTTGATCGTTTTCCACATGATAATGTTAGATAGAATTGTTAAATTTCTTGTATGTACGTTTTTTTATAGGAATAAGATTCTCTCAATGTATTTATATGTTTCACTTAGGGACCATAACCCTTATTTGGAGACGAGTCTCTAAGGTTTCATATCACTATAATTTTCCCTACGACAAAAATATAATAATCCAAAATTGTATATGCACAATAGTCCTAAACTTATTATAAATGACAATTCGATCATCGTATTTATATTAACTTAGTAGATTACTTAATTGGGTTGATCGATATATAGTCATTAATATTTATAATCTTTAGACAATTATGTTGGACCATATTATGATGTTCCAACACAACACAGTTGAAGAAACTAACTTAGTGAGAAAGATGGCAGCTAAGAACCTGAGGTATTTGAGGGACTTTTTTCGTCTTTTGATAAAGACCACTTCTTATTCCATAGGGATTGGAGCAGTAGCTCATAATTATGAGTACAAGTAGAACCAACTTAACTATATTCCCTTATACCATGGGATAGGCGAATGAGATACCATTGGAGCAGTAGCTCGTAATTATGAGTTCATGATCTGCACATCATAATCATGAAGTTTGTACAACTAAATGACGATCTATTCCACGAAACATGAGATTAATTCAGATATCTAATCCAGCAGTATCCCTACCATCACTTGCCACTACAACTACTCTACCAAAGTAGATTCCAATACATTGTATGCATAACATGATAGAAAAGGGACATTGGAATCTGAATTGCAGAGGACCTATGTGGGGTCTTCGAGACAAAAACAACTAATTATAGCAGAAGTCAACCAAAAAGAGCAAGACATAAGTTAACACAGTCATGTCGGGGCATGATGTGAATAAGTAACTCGTCAACCTTATGAGAGAGGTCCAAGACATGATGATGAGAAAACTTGATGCCCAGCCTCGATAGGCCATATATGTAGAACCTAGAGGCATTTGTATAGAGTATGGAAATAGAGCTAATGAGTGTCCTAAGATAGATGAGCAAACTCATGAAGAAAAAATAGAGGTTTATGCTCTCAAGGCTTCCCATCTCGATGATAGGTTTGGAAGTTTCATGTCCATCCACGATTCGATCGTTGAACCTCATAGACGCTTCTCATCAATGGACTCCTGACGTATACGAAGGAATGCGGTTCTTAGCTTTTTGGTTTAGTACTCGTAAAGGAATGCACAGAACAAAGTTGCTTCCTACGCAGAGGCTGCTAGAATGTTCGAATGCATGTTCTTCGCTTTCTGGATCTTATATAGGTCCGGTGGTGAATGGTAGATTGAGAGAAAGCAAAAGCCATTAGACTCCGTGCAAACTCTCTTTAAGAGGTCCCCGGCTGCAGGTCAAGTGATCTGCTGAAAAAGGCCCTTGAAAAGAGAGTCCATTTCGCGCTTACTTGCCAAGCCTTAACTCTTTCCACTGGTTCTTGAAAGCTATCAATCCACGCTTCCCCCATATTTATTCTCCTTTGCGGGAGCCGCACAACACATAGCTGGAAGTCAGACGCTTCCCCTATCTAGTTAGTGACTTCGCTACCTTTACAGAAGACCAAGAGTCAGGGGCTGAGTAAAATCAGCAGCAGTACAACTCTTGAAAGAGGAACCGGTACCAAAGATAAAGTTCATGTGGAAACACTCTGTTCTACCTACTTGAACAACAACTAAGATTACTACAAAAGTCGTTATTTGAGGATATGTTATACTCTTTTGTTTAGTCAGCCAATTAGAGGTCTGATGCCAATGATGTTTCTATCAAACATATTGATGCTCATATTAGGGAGAGTGTATGATAGTTGGAATGAGTTGATGCAACGGAACCGAAATAAAAAATCATTGGGCCAACCCTAGCAGACTCACATTGTGGCTCTAATAGCTGCTCGCGAATGATAGTTGATGTTGTTCTGATGATTGTAGGTGGTCTTAGAGTCCCGACAGACATTGTGATTTTAGATGTTAGAAAAAGGGCTAGAGGCGAGACAGGAGATCACATATTATTAGGAAGACCGTTTATTATGGCTACAATCCACACCCGTATTGATATGAGATCTGGTACTCTGGTAATAGCGTGTTTGGGGGGATATGTCAGTTTTCTCTGATAAGTCGCCTGTTTCTATTCTTTTTATTAAAAATTTCTCTTATGGTAATGTGCTTCATCCTTTTGGATTGAGGAGGCTATTGTACATGATTTTCTGGCTAACTTTCCGGAAGATGAAGATATTATAAAGAAATTTCTAGCTTGTCTGAAAGAGGAAGATAAAAAAGATCCGGCCTTCCGAACAAGTATGGAATGGAGTTCCATACATGCATTGAATATTGGGTACCCATTGGTTGGACATGCTATTGTAAGAAGAGAATAGGAGATGATACAAGCGATGAAAAAACTGGAACTTCAATATGAATTAGGTTAAAGTTCCTCAGTCGGGCTGACAAATTTAAAACTAGTTTTGTGTGGGAGGAAACCCTAGTATAGGGATAGACATGTCGTTTAATTAGGAAAGTTACTCCCCCCTCTCAATTATTTACTGAATACCTAGGACAATATTGTGTTTTAAATGTGGATGGTGGAATTGTGATGTGGTTGTGTGGTTGCTTTTGTTGTTGTGGCTTTGTGATTTATTGTTAAACTTCTTTAAAATTCTGAATTTTTTTCTTAGTTTTTCTTATGTGTGAGTTCTTATGTTCATGTTGTTTCTAATTCAGTGGAGGTTGATTGTTGGAAAGATTGAGGAAAAATCTTTTCTTATGGAAGAAATCAATTTACATCTTTATAATAGAATATAAGGATTATGTTTCCTTACATAAGCATAGATTACACTTATAAAGAGGTGGTGTAATCTTATTACAAAACTATGAAATACAATGAATTCCTACACTACTTTCTACACTAAACCTTGCAACATGGTATAAGAGCTCAAAAAACCAATCATCATAGTTTCACACTTCTCGGCCAATTTGCTCAAATCAAACACCACTGAAAAAAGAAAAAAAAAACACTAACCCCATAACCATGTTATAAATTACAAACTTTGAACAGAACCAACAGATATCAAAAGTATCACGGAATAATGAAAACATTGTACTAACTATCAAACTAGATGGGAACAACTTCCCATTAGGTACAGAATGATACAGGTTGCGATCGGCAGCCAAGGAAAAATAGCCCATATCAGTGGTCAACAAGGTAAGTACACAATTTCGTACAACACCGAACAACCTCAGCGTTGTGGAAAAGTCTCAACATCACACATAGGAGTGGGACGGATCTCGTGCAAATTTACGATTTGGAAATTAGGGCAAACAAAATCAATCAAAACCAACAAACAATTAAGGACAATTGGAGTGAGTTAAAAGCAATATGGATGTATAGAGACCAAAGAACGACCAGCCCGATTAATTGTTGTGACGAAGGAATAAATCAATATCACCTTCACGTTGAGAGCCGTCGGCTCTTCCAATTTTTGGCTGCCTTTGCCCCATTAAGGCACGAGGCCGTGCGACTACAAATCCTAAATGCAACGAATGGCGACGGTGGTCACGGTTCATCACCGGCCATTCGGATCCGACCTAGTGGCTCGAAATCTAGAACCTCCAATGCTAGATTGGAGCAGATCAATGGCGGAAAAGAACCCATAGGGTAGAATTCCATCTCGCTTTGACGACCTATCACAATAAGAAAAAGAAAGGCAGAAAATGACAAACTATTGTGCACGCATTGTGAAATAGCCCGTCATACCCGGGACCAGTGCTTTAAACTCGTTGGATTCCCCGAATGGTGGGAAGACGACAAGAGGAAGAATACGGGACGAGCTGCCGTAGCCGACAGTGGCGGAGGCGCTGAAATGGATGGCACCTCCGTCGCCATGGGTGGCCCGATGATCTCCAATCATGGCGACGCACGGTGGTACACAGATTCAGGAAGCACTGGAAGGGCGGCGGACCTTCCCACCGCGGCTAGGGTTCGAAATGGAGAAGAAGGAGGCGCACACATTAGAGGTATAGGTGTTAGGGTGTATACTGAAAAGCAAGCTTTTAGCTGCTTTGTATTTGTAAAACCTTATTTCCCAATTTTATGAGAAG
>JAYDZE010554715.1:0-13183 GCA_034509125.1 Monilaria moniliformis | reverse complement strand
GTTTTCAAGCTATAGATACTCGTAGAAGTCAGTTGTCGCGGTCAACAGACGTTAGTGCTACTTGAATTGTAATATGTAATTTATTTTATTATAAAAAATATATTTGAGTATTATATTTAAAAAAAAATTCGCCCCCCCTATTTTTTCGTCTGGATCCGCCACTGCACCATCATAATATATAAAATATATATATGTGAGATCTGAACTCAAAAACTCTGAATAAGGAAAGTTTTTCGGTGGAAGATCTTTAAAGTTAGCTTCAGCAGTTAAGTTTACTGGGCAAGGACTTTAGTAGAGTTATACCGGAATGACATGACTATGGAAACTTTAAGTTTGATTTTACAAAATGTTTTACTGTATTTGAAAATATAATTGTAATAAAGTCACGCAAATTGAGAATCACCAATTCGCCACGTAGCCACATGACAAATTTCTTTCTCTTATGCAAAACGCTCCAAAACTCCAATGGCATGAACGTGTGGCTCCTCCGCTTCCTCCTCCTTCCCTACTCCAAACGCTATTATCTTTCTGCTCTAACTCAGAATCTCAACACCGAAGATTCTTCGCAGTGTGCATTCATCAAATGTTAGCTGCGATTATTGATTAGGTTGCTTGTTCTGGTGTCATGAATGTCAGTATGTTGGATGCAGTGGCCCATGCCCACAAACTCAAAGTCAGTTTCACTTCATATTTGTTTAATGTCGAATGATTCTCATGGAATTCTAAGTCTATCTGAGATTTGAACACATTGGGCCTTTTGCTTTTTATTTTTATAAATCTCGTTTGTAATTTAGTCGGGAGAACGAGAGGATCATCGTTTCCACTTGTGCTTAATGTGTTTGCATTGAAGGGGTTTTATGGTTATGCTGGAGAACTATCTTGCGCTTCTTGTTTATATATTGATCAATGAAATTGAGATATTTTGAGATATCTTTCACGTTTCCTTTGATTTTCCTTTTACTGATTGTTACTAAGAGGGTTAATTTGCCGCAACTGGCGATAGTTTGAAATACTGTTCATGTCATCACAGAATGTTTACACATTTCTCTCTTGAGATTTGATATGCTCTAGCTTTTGACTGTTGAATTATACATGTGAATCTGTATGATATGTTTTTACCCTAACTTGAATTTTAATTTTGATTTCATGGTCGTATATTTATCATTCGTGTGGCAAAATATGATTGAGATGCTAATCAACCTGCACTTAATGCAGGGCTATGACATCAGTTTCCAGACTAATCTCATTAGATCAATGGCCTCGGCTTCCCACCCATCCCAATGTCATCTTACTGTTTCATCCAAATGTGGTCAGTTGGTGGGTTCCCCATCCCAATCCATGAGTTGCAGAATCAATTCCCATCTTGTGTACAGAGTGTACAATGGTTTCAAAGGGAGACCATTATCATCTCACTCTGTAACTGGTCGAGAAAAGTCCCACCTTCCCAGCCGTAGACATGTCAAAAATTTCAGATTTAGGATACATGCATCACTTGATGTTGCTACTGCTGTTGATGTTATCAATGACTTGGGATTGGACACGCTGACATTCTTAGGTGTAACAGTATTTGTGGTTCCTGTCTTCAAAACGATTAAAGCTAGTCCAGTAAGTTGACCTTACCAAGTAGGATTCTTGAAGTTTCATTGGTTTACTTCTACAAAATCGTTTTGGTAGCGACTATTCGTGTGTAAAATGCTTTCTTTTCATATATTTCAAATGTCTTCACATATATGTTAATGAGTTCTGAATGTTTATGTAGATTATCGGTTCTTTGAATTATCAGAATTTCTTCACATCTTTGAATGAATCCGAAATCCTTGTAGGCTCATATGATATATCAAACTAGAGTGCCTCCTTTTTGGAGAGGAATCAATTAGCCAAATATCTGACAACATTGCATCATGTAGAATAACCTGATAAGTCTGATTGCAGTGTTGGCTGCACTCAGCTGTGTACTTTCTGATGTGTAACTTAGGATGAACTTAACTCATTTTATGATTTCAAGTATAAAATATTAGAGTGGTAAACTATTATATCTTCTTCGATTTTGTAGTATGCTGTATTTATGCCAACAAGTGCTAATTTCTTTGCCTGTTTCAGATTCTAGGTTTCTTCTTCGCAGGGGTTGTTCTCAACCAATTTGGCTTGATTAGAAATCTCACAGATGTTAAAGTTCTATCTGAATGGGGAATTCTCTTCTTGGTAAGATCAACTTTTTATTTATTTATTACTGGATCGAAAGCGCACCATGATAACTTGGATTAAGTGCAAACAACTATTTTACTTTCTCATCGTCTTCTGCGTGTTCATCTTTATTCAGTTTCTAGTTATGATATAAAGTTATCCGTTCCTTTAGAAAGGTTATCAGATGAGAATAACTAACAGATAAGTTCTTGCAGCTGTTTGAGATGGGTTTGGAACTCTCGCTTGCCCGCTTGGGTGCTCTTGCTAAATTTGCATTTGGCCTAGGGCTAACTCAGGTATATACAGACAGATATTTTGGTTCATTGTAACCATTTGATTTCTTGGGTCCCTTTGCCACGAGGTTTCATCATCCTGTTTCATGTCAGTTCTTTACCTGTAAAAGATGTGATCAAATGGTCAAAAACAATGAATATGCTAAATAAAGGTAGATCCAACTTCTGAGTGATGCAAGGTCTGTGTTCTGTAGAGCTGTGATTTTCCTGGATATTGATTGATAATGGTTAATTATGACGTATGTCGAAATTGACTTTGTTACATATGTCAATAAGTTCTTTTGTCCCTTTCATCAGTAAAGGCTTCAAAAAGATTTCTGCCTATGTCTCTTTCTGAGACAAAAAGGGGATATAAACTGCAGCATTTCAAACCCAATATTTCTCTGGAGGAACATAGGCTCAATTAAGTTTGCCAGTCTTATGTATCTTATTGTTTATGGTGTACCTCTTAGATATAACTTTTGCGCTTATTTTAGAGAATTGACATTCCTGATCACCATAAGATATAATGTGAGAAATAATGGAATACAATATAATAATTTTCCAGATTGTGGTGCAATTGGTTGTATGCCATCAGATTGCTCTACTCTGTGACATCTTGATTTGGTGTGCATGTATATGTTCAAACTGTATTCTTTTTCTAATGTACTTTAATAAATCTGCGTTTGTTTTTCCGTGATTGAATGTTGAGGTATGAAAAAAATACCTGGTTGCTATCATGTCTTCCCTGACAAAATTATCAGCTGAACAAGTCTTTTGTCAATGAATACATACTTTGGGCATTTCCTATAGTCTTGTTGTATGAGATACAGATACTTCTTATTGACTTTGTACATTACATTCTAATTTTATGCTCAACCTATGCCCCCAGCTCTGTGTCTCTTGCCTTGTGCTCTTTCTTACGAACAAAGTCACTGACTTTGTTCTCATATTTTAACTTCTTTGAACTTGTGTTTCATCTAGCCTTGCGTGGTGTTTTTTTTCTATGTACTATACGGCTATACTCTATTGTGATCTAGGGCCGTGCAAATTCTATTTTCTACACACTAGCTAGTTTTAGCTAATCTCAATTATGCTAGCTTGATTGAGGAGGAGCCTGAACTAATTCGAGCAGACTCAGATGCATGAAGATCTTTAAGCTGTTGGGTCTCTGCCCATCCTTTTGATTTTCCTTTTCTCGCGTATCTTCTTACATAATGCATTTAGTGTAGTCTAGGCTGTAACGTTATGTTAGAATATTCCATTTGATTATGCATGCAGTAAGCTGTAGTCATATGCTGATTTTGTGTTGTCACCTTATAGGTTATACTATCAACTCTTGCTTTCACAGCATTTGAGCTGCCACCAAATGGTGCTATTGGAACAAGAATATTGGAGTTTCTTTTCCACTCAAGATCTGACTTGGTGAGATAATTATATGCCTAAAATTCCACACCGATTCGATTCCAAGGAAAATTGATCTGCAAAGATTAATTATACTCCCTATATCCCTTTATCAAGACATTAAAAAAAGCAAAAAGATAAATTATATGTTTCTGTGTGTGTCTGTGCAGTTTATTTACTGTTACAGTCTTTTTGTTGTGTTTTGATGATGTTCTATAAAAAATTGTAGGTCAACATTCGAAGCATTGATGAGGCTGTGGTTATTGGTGCTGCTCTTTCCTTATCTTCTTCAGCATTTGTTCTCCAGGTACTTCAGCTCAAATGACCTGAATAGTTTGTGCTCCTTCATGCATGGCTTGTTTAAGTCCACCGTGCAGAAGTTATAAAACTGCCTTTTTGTCTGTATCGAGCAGTGTCTTCTTCCTTTTCCTATTTCTTGTCCAATTTGTGCCTTGAGTTCTCTATGTGACTGTCCCCATTACCCATCAAATTAGCTCTTGAACTTTACCATTTTATGCAAGATGTGGCTTCAGAATTAAATGATGATCTATTTCAGGTTCAATAGCTATTCACTGTAATTTCTTAATAATCTGGAAGTTTATTGATTAGCGTTTTTTCATATTTTCCTCCTTGTCACTGATCAGGCTTTGATTTTTTAGCTCATTTTTTCTCTCTAAAGAATTAAGTACTGGAGAAATCTTTGAGATGAGCTTTGTAATATCATTATCAAGATAGTAAGAATGAAAAACTAGGTGGCTGAGGCCATTCATAAATACCAAAAGCGTCGCTCATACTTATTATTTCTTACACACAATTATAGCTTCTTGCAGAAAAGGGGGAGCTCCCAACCAGATTTGGGTCAGCAACTCTAGGGATACTTCTATTGCAGGTGCTATATGCTTTTCACATCCCCATCTTCTTTTTAAGGAAAAAAAAAATGAATTGGCTGGGAGTAGTCACATGACAATGTTCGGAACTGGTAACCTTTTTTGGATCCCACTGCTTGGTACTTGCAGGACATTGCTGTTGTCCCACTTCTTGTGATACTGCCGGTGCTGGAGAGCCAGGTATATTGAAATATTCAGATGGCATAAACAATAAGATCCTATTTAGGTACACTTGTGTTTCTTAAAACATCTTCTAAGTTGTTTAGTGTTTGTTTGCTTAAGTTTTCAGTAGATGAGGTTGAGAGCTCCTAAATCGATGTTACAATGATCTCTTCTAGGATTAGGTAGAACTTATTTTTCTTCAGTCACTTGTCTAGTTTTGGTCATAGTCATTCTCTTGAAACTGTGATAGTACGTCACGTCCAATTCAACTAGCTGGTTGCTTAAGTACTTCTTTTAAGTATTAAATGGTGAAAATATAGATCTTTTTCTACAAAACTAATTCTGTGAGAAAGACTGCTGCCTGTCAGATTGTTATTTTCTGAAGCCGCATCGTTGCTACCAAACTACTACTAAAGCTTCCAAAGGTTTTATCTGCAGAATTTGGTTGAAGAAAGTGTTTGGCCAATGCTTCTTAAAGAAAGTCTAAAAGCTTTAGGCGGATTAGGTTTGCTGTCTCTCGGTGGAAAGTATCTTCTGAGGCGGGTTTTTGAGGTGTGAACAACTTTACTTCAAAGAGAATATACATCTAAAATTTTATTTGCTAGCGATGAAATTTGGCTGTTGATTCCAGGTTGTTGCAGAAGCAAGGAGTTCAGAAGCTTTTGTTGCTCTTTGCTTGCTTACTGTTGCAGGAACATCACTAATTACCCAAAAGTTGGGCTTCAGTGACACGGTTTGATACTTTATACTTTTATACATACTGTAATAGGAATACTTCACAATACCTAAGCTGGAAGGTTTCTAATTCTATTTGTTTGCAGCTAGGGGCATTTTTAGCTGGGGCTCTTTTAGCGGAAACTAACTACCGTACACAAATTGAAGCAGACATACGGCCTTTCAGAGGCTTACTTCTTGGGTTGTTTTTTGTGACAACTGGTACTTCTATTGACATGCAGGTACTGGATATATTTTGGCATTGTGTGGGTAAATCTTTCGTCTTCTTTACTAGTTTCTTCTAGGATTCATGTTTTATCGATGCGCATCACTGTTTTGATGCATTATGTTTGGCCGTAACTTCTTGCCTGTTCATAGATTTTCCATACTTCTAATCTTTCCCCAAGCACCTCCATTTTGGATCTTTTTCAACTCCCTTATACACGTCCACCTGTTTTGTGCAGCTGCTTATCCGAGAGTGGCCAAACGTAATCTCACTCTTGGCAGGTTTGATAGTTATCAAGACATTGATAATAACGGCATTAGGTCCCCGAGTTGGACTGAGTCTCCCAGAGAGCATAAGGATAGGCCTGCTTCTTTCTCAAGGTGGTGAATTTGCATTTGTAGTATTTTCACTGGCAAACAGGTAATAATGAATTCTTTTTCTTCATCGATCATCCTTTTGTCATAGAAATTCAGGTTTTATGTAGCAAGCTAACTCCGGACTTGTAATAGGCTTGGGGTGCTCCCACTTGAACTGAACAAGCTTCTCATTATTGTTGTTGTCCTGTCGATGTCGCTCACACCGTTTCTGAATGACATAGGAAGAAAGTTGGCTGATTATGTTGGTGAGAAATTTGAAGATGAGAATGTAAGTTTCTGAAATAACGATAATTACTCATTCAGGTATTTGATGTGGTTTTTAGTTAGTTGGTAATATAAGCTTGTCCTTTGATTTAAATAAATGCTTTGGTGCTCAATCTTTCAGATCCCTTAGTTGACTGACCAATCAAAATTATTAGGAAAAATTATCAGTTTGTTTCTTGCATTAACGCCATTTGTAAAGAAATTGAAGATTGGCTATCTAAGCTCTGAAGTATCTTTTTTATACTCTAATCAATATATTCCCATTTCCCAGCTATGATTTCTTTTGGCTATTGACCGAATTATTTGTCACAGAAAGCTGATGACTCTGTAAACTTTGATGCCACCGAACCTGTTGTTATAGTTGGATTTGGGAGAAAGGCACAGGTAGAGTTCGTTTATCATTTCTAACTTATCCAACTTATTAGCTCGCGGACAATATGTTTGAGTTTGAGTTAATATTTATAAGCTCTTTCGTGAACAAGGTCCTTGCCAATTTCTTATCAACTCCATTGGCTTCTGGGATCGATGGTGATGCTGGGTGGCCATATGTCGCTTTTGATCTGGATCCTTCTGTTGTGAAGGTTGGTGCTTCTGAGATCCTAGAGAGGGGGACTGAGATTTCTAATGGGAATGCTCCTGATGCTGATCTGAATGACACCTATAATGATATCTTTAGATTAAGTATTGATTTGCAGTTTTAGTTGGTCATAAACTGATTCGGAAGCATATTACTGTTTACATTTTCTACATTCTATTATTACTAGTCTACGTAATGAAATCAAAATTTTCCAGCAGTTCTGCTAGGATTAATATTTTTTTTTTTGGTCAGATTGGATTTTTCTGCATCTTATGCTGAGCCTAAGATTCAATTTCATTTTTATTTTTTATTTTCACTGATAACAGACATCTAGGAAACTAGGTTTCCCTGTTCTCTATGGTGATGGTTCCCGTCCAGCCGTTTTGCAGTCTGCTGGAATCAATTCCCCCAAAGCTATTTTGATTATGTATACAGGGAAGAAGAAGACACTTGAGGCTGTTCAACGCATTCGTCTTGTCTTTCCTGCGGTTACTCTCTCTCTCTCTCTCTCTCTCTCTCTCTCTCTCTCTCCATATATATGTTACGGGGATAAGGGTCAGATAGACCTCAACTATTCCCTTGTTCCGTTGCCCTCACATTGCCCCTTCCTTGATTATGTCCCAAATGGCCCCCTCGGCATTAAAGAATGGCTCAATTGAGCCCCTCCAGTTGACGATTCTAGTGATGTTGTCATGAAGCTGTAGTTAAATGTTTGCACACACTAATTCATTATATTACTTCGGAGTGGCTAATACTTGAATCTTGCAGGTTCCTATATATGTCCGTGCACAGGACATGATGCATTTGCTAGATTTGAAGAAAGCGGGTGCAACTGATGCCATTCTTGAAAATGCAGAGGTATCGAGATCTGCGTTCTCGCCAACAAATTTCTTTAAGTGATCTAGCATCTTGACAAATTTTCCTTTCAATTCTTCAGACAAGTTTGCAGCTCGGGTCGAAACTTTTGACAGGATTCGGTGTAATGTCTGATGATGTAAGCTTCCTGAGGCAGCTTGTAAGAGATTCAATGGAAGTACAAGCTCAAGAAGCAGTAGGAAGAAGTGATGATCAAGAGATGACTATTATGAAGCCATTGCAGGTATTCTATTCCCACACTAGAATACACATTTATGTTCCACCTTAAAAAAAAACGAATTACTATGCATAGGTGTTGAATCAGAGGTTGAAATTTTTTCTCTAGATTCAACTACTCATTAGAGCACCTATATATTCACAAGAGTCCTAATTGAACTATAAAAATCTAATTATAACACCCTCCCTCTGGCTGGAGCATAGATATAATAATGCCTATGCCTAGCTTGTTAAGATAATCAACCCAACCCCATTGAGAGCTTTAGTGAAGATGTCTCCCAAATGGTCTTCAGTTCTTATATATCGTAGGGAAATCAATCCCCGTTGAATTCTCACGAAAAAGTGACAATCAATCTCAATGTGCTTGGTTCACTCGTGAAAGACTGGATTAGATGCAATATACCTGATTATCACGCCATGATCGGAACCCAACATCCAAGGTTTATGCTAGAAGAAAGAGAAGAGCAGACACAACGATAGAAGAAGGAGAAAACATCATATTTATCCACATAATCATCACTTTCAAAATTACACATTCCCTACTGTTTTTTCCACTTATTTGATATGATGTTTGATATGTCTATCTTACAAGCGAAAAATGTTTTGTTTCTGAAGGTAAGGGCTGCAGACTTAGTGGGGGCATATCGACCTTCTAGAAGTGTAAGGTATGAATCTCGGGCGAGTGAAAGCGGCACCATGAAGGCAGGTGGTATAGATAATGATGATGAGGTAGGTTTGGAGGAGGATGAAGCTAAAGGAGTGTTGTACTGCGATATAGGTTTAGAAAGCAACGTTGCAGATGAAGGTGATGTGAAGAATCGAGTAGGTGTTGGTAATGAAGAGCGTTAAATATCATTCAACAACATCTTGATTTTGTATATCCTTGTTTCATGCCTTTGGAGGCTCAAGTTTTGTAGTCGTGAAACCTCGTGTGGAAGAGGCATGACTTGCATATACGTAGGGTTTGTCTACTAAATTTGATCTTTTGTATTAACCACAATGTGTACATATGCCAATTCATGAATGGTTATTGCAATTCAGACATTCTTTGTGTAGTATGAATATGATGCAGTAAATTTGGTAACTCACATAGAAAATATGGAGAAATGGTTGCTGTTGAGTATTGTGGTTGCATGGTGATGACACAAGATGTAAAATAGCAGAAGAAATATTTTATTGAAAATACATAAATGTTTACTATTTATATATATATTAACTATGCAAAATGACTTATATTTTCTGCCTCAGATATTTTTCCATTTTTGTATGGTATCATTTTGCCACGTGGTACTAAAGAGAAAAAAAATTCATTTTTCATATGGTTATTCATATAGATTTTCATCATGTTGAATCAGCTTTCGGTCATAATTTTTTGTAGTGAGGGTGTTTTTTCTTTGTTTGTGCCATTTAATTCTCTCCTATCATTTTTTACAAAAAAGAATTTCACAATATCTCATTCTTCATTTTTACTCTAAAAGAGATAAAATTATCACACCATGGCATTATCTCGTAATAATATTAGAATAAATATCTAAATTATTACACCATTACCTCATAATAATATTAGAATAAATATCTATAATATCCATTATCATATAACAAAAGTAAAACTACCCATTAAAATAAGAAAAAGTCCAAATTTATGGACAGTTATAAAATTACTCTTTAGCCATTGCCATTTTATCTTATTTATTTATCTCCCTTGCTAGTTCTCCGACAACTTCCTCCCCCTCCTTCCGCCGCCGCAGAGGTCGCCGCCGTCTCAAGAAAACAGCCACCCTGCCGCCGTGCTTTTCGTCTTCGATGACGGTGAGTTTTGGAATTGGAAATTTTCTCAATTATTGGCAATCATCTTCTCAATTGCTTAAGAATCTTAGCCAAGCTTTGTGTTGAAATATATTCAGTAAATTAATATCTGATTGCTCTGGATTAAGGAGTTTTGTGATGTTTGTATGATTGATTTACTAAAATATATTTCAACACAAAGCATGGCTAAGACTCTTAGGGACCGTTTGCTTCCTGCGTAGGTCCATGTTGTGTTATATAAATATACCCAAACAAAGACTTGGCCTGAAGAAAATTGAAGCCAAACAGAAATGGTGGATAAATTGTACTAACCGAAAAATCCCCCAAACAATCCAAAAATTCAATCACAATAATTAGCCACAGAGAAAGCACGCGTTAAACATCCAAATCCACACACATTCTTGAAGAAGATGAGTCAGATTTACAAAGCAGACTTCCAGATCTGAAACGGGAACAACCACAGGCGCGGCAGGAAACTTAGATCCGCCGACAAAGGACACAGATCAGGGACATGCAACACTCGCGGTAAGTATAGAATTAAAATTCTTCAGTTTTTCGTTTTTTCAATAATGAGGATAAGGATTTGCATAAATATTGCCCACAATGATCATAATCAAGTAAACTAATTAACATTGTATGAATCCCAGGTACTGAGGTTATTAACAAAAAGGTACGCCAGGGATCAGACAGTCATTGGGCAAAATCGACGAATTTGAGCAAGTTTTTTAAATAAGATGTAGAACAGAAAGATAAGCTCTTCATCCTTATAATTTTTTTTTGGGTCAGGCGTTTTTAAAGAAGTCCCTAATTTATTCATCTACTTATTTTGCAGTTGATATACGAAGCAAACAAATAGTATGCCGACGACAAAATACAGAAAAACCTAAATAGCAAAGGAGCATAAATATCATAAGGTAATCTAAATCCCTTCTTTGTAGGCAATATATTAATTAGGTAAAATATGAACTCACCTGTGTTTGAATCTGTGCTCGGTTTACTTCATGTACTCCTTAAGCTAATTGATTTATGTAGCTTCTTCATTGGGGTGGTCTTACTTTTGTTGAACACTCACCATATGCTGCTCCGTTGGTTGACTTCAGCTTGGAATGAACATAAACATACATGAAAGTGAATACAGTAAAATAAAAATGAAATAGAGAACAAATGAACTTGACATATATTAAATTTACTCAATATATACACTGCAAAACATACTATAAATAGTATGCCTTCATAGATACCTAGCTGCAGAAATTACCATTTCTTGTACAATAATATTGATAGACTATTTATTTTTAAACTGCAAAAAACACTTAGAGATACATTTTTTACAACCCAAATGTGTTTGAGTAATAAGTTTTCCAACACTGGCTCGAGTGCTATTACACAATCATATCACCAAAAAATACAGGGCCAATGTTTTGTGAATTGCTCAAAACAGCCAACAATATAAAATAAATAAGAAATAATAGACAAAAATGTTAAACATAAATACTGTTAAAAAATTAGCTTCTGATAGAAAAACTGTATTTACGAATAAATCAGTAGAATGGCAAGAACCATAATTAAATAGTTAACTAATTCACATATACTTAAATGAATAATTTTAGCAATAGTATTCATAACTATGACCTGATTACAGAATGCTTAATCTTAACAAATGAACTAATACAAAATTTACTGAATTAGAATAATAATATTTCATCTTTACAGAGTTCAAATCATAGTGAAACTGCATATAAATAGAAATATATAATAAGCCAAATATCAAAAAATTTGTAATATCTTCTTGTTAACAGTTCAAAGACTCAGAATCTTATAATTCTAAAATATTACTCTTTTTGAAAACTAAGTATACACAATTCAGGAAAGAATAAAAAATAAAGAATTAAAATGCACTACCTAAAATAATTAATACCACATAAACAAACCATAAACTTTTGTTATCTAACTTAGATGAAAACAGAAAAAGAAACCAATTATCTTATGCCACTGATTTGAGGGATAAATTTTTTTTACCTAATATGACTTACCAAAAAAAACACTATCTACTAAAGACATGCATTTTGTTCCACAAACTTGCATGAATAATATTTTTACCTAAAACAAATATATGACTTATCATCTAAAGTAATCTTCCAAATGTATATAATCTACAGTTCACTTATTATGTCAGCTTTCAAAACTTACATTATGTTCTTCTTGTATTTTGTAATAATTAAATAAGTTTCGACAATTGATATACTAAAAATGCAAATAGATTTTGTTGTAAGAATATGCTGGCAAGAAACATGGTACAAAAAAGAAAAGAAATAATAAGATTCCTAGATTAAGACAGTCAACAATAAATACACCATTTCAAAATAGGAATTACTTCAATCTAAGAAACAACTATGAAGTAATTCCATACTAAGCGTAGGATAAGCATTACTTTAAACCAACAAAACAGAGTACGGAATATCCAGCTAAGCTCATCCAACGAATATTAAGCACCTCCGAAGTAAGCAATATTTCGGTCCAATACATAGAAGAACAACGAAAAGATGACTGCCTATTACAATATAATAATAATACACCAGCTTAATCTTTCTCCTTCTTAATGCATACCCTTTTCTTCATTGCATCCTAAGAATTCCTCATCCAAACATTTTTTTACAGAACCTTCACTCATCCACTGACTTGCATTCTCCACAGTTAAGTTGGATGAAATAGGTATAACAAAGTCCTTGTCAACAATCGAAATTTTTTTAATGTAATGCTTAATAAGTATAACAGTGTGAAATTACATATTTCTCATCATACTGTGAAAAATAGTAAAACCAAACAAATAACCTGCTTCAGATCTGATCCGAACAAAAGATCACTCATCTTTGATTTCGAATTAGAGTCCTGTGAGTCCAAGCTTTCTGGGACATATTTCTCAACTTTCTTAGGAATGTTGCAGATCTTGTTAACAGTATATGGATGGTTAATTCGAAATTCCATATCATTTCTTAGCTGGACTTTAAACAATGCAGTTTGTCCGACAAGCTTCTCCTCTATAACAGCAGGAATAAAATCTATTTCACTAACCTATAAGAAAATGGATCAGATCAATATAATCAGAAAATGTTCAACTTAAAAGATAGTATAATTCAGCAATACCTCCTTATCACCAACATGAACATCACACACTTTCTTCCCTAATATTTGGACACTCTCTCGATCCCATAACAGCA
>JAYDZE010554704.1:0-13184 GCA_034509125.1 Monilaria moniliformis | reverse complement strand
ATAATAATAATAATAATAATAATAATAATAATAATAATAATAATAATAATAATAATAATAATAATAATAAAATAATAATAATAATAATAATAATAATAATAATAATAATAATAATTTTTAAGATATTCATATCCGTTGTTTTTCTATTTCTCTTTATCACATATTTATTTGTTATTTTCTTTTTTTGACAACGCAAATACAGTGTGGCATGCTTTAGTTAATTTTTTTAATGATTTAAAACTACATGATATAATTAAAAAAAAACCCTCAATGATTTACAGAAGTTGCAAAATTTGTCATAATCACGAAGTTGAGGGAAAAGGAGTAACCTTCTTAATCCTCGTCGCTATGGATCTTAATTTTGAGGTACGTTCGTATGCATCGACAATAATTAGATTATTATTATAATTTTAATTGAGGATTAATGAATTTTAATTAGAACTATTGAACCCTAATGAAAGACGATGTACCGCGCGTATATCGGAATATATATAATTTTTTCCCATAGATATTGACATTCCCAAATTCACTCTTTCAGAACTAATATAGAAATCAATTGCCAAGAGATTACACATTATAATTTTCAAAGATGCAAAATAGAGACGCAGATTGGTTCAGATAAGTTAAACAACATTTCGAGCTTAAAATTGGAAATTGTATATAGTGCTCAACTGTGAAAGAGAATTTTGAATCTTATTGGGTAATTGGTTACGTGTGTTTGGAGCTTGAAATATCATGACTATGAAAGAGAATTTTGAAAGATGATGATGATAATAATAATAATAATAATAATAATAATAATAATAATAATATTTTATGATTTATCAAGCTGTCAAATTGCGTTGAAAGGTGATAGAAAGAATTATTTTGAAGATATCCATAAAATGCAGTTTTCAAAGATTTATAAATGTGTTAACCAGTGGCCAATCCACCCACTAAATATTTTGCAAAGGGGCCCTAAGCTTTTTCTATATTAAAGGAAGCAGCCTTTTGGTACGGACGACGCCAAAAAGGCCATTGGTTCCGAGAAATGCTTTCGCCTTTAGCCATCTAATGCTTCACCATCGTCACAATAACAAATTGATGGTCCTTTGTCCCCATTTTATTTTGTGTTAAATTATAAAAGGAACTAATATATATTAGTGAAACAAAATATTTAAGTAGCAATTTTAAAGGTTATTACCATAATAAAGCACAACCTTTGAATGATCATGTAAATACTATAATAATAACTTGCTTTGATGTATAGCAAATTCAATAATTCCGAACTTTCGGTGATAATGGCATTCGCATCGCCGTGCGTTGAGCACGGGCCCGCCCGCATGCACCAGGTTTAAATTGGATTTAAAAAAAGGTTAAAAATCTAATGATACTCTTTTTTTTTCTTTTTCTTTTTCTTTTTTCATTCTAATTTTTTAGCTATAAATATCCCATGATTTCTCTCCAACTTCTCTTTATATTTTAATTTTTTTTCTCAATATGTGTTGTTCATATGGATCCAAACGATGACGACGACAATTTAGTCCACGTTAACAATATTTATTTTGTTTTATATATTTACTTCGATTCTAATATCTTAAAAATTATTATTGACATTATTAATTTTAAATATTACATAAAAATCAAAGATTGATTTGTCCATTTTCTCTAGTTCCCCGACAATGATAATTCAATCAACGACTACGAGCGTTATTTCCGAATGGCTCGCGATGCGGTGGCGCTGGCAAGACATTATATGGCCGTAATGGGAACCAATCAACCCCGACCACCGAGGTAATACGTCCACTGGGACATGCCTGTCTCGTCGGAGATTATTTCTTCGAAAATTTGCGATGGAGCGCGAGTGTATTTAGCCGGAGGTTCGGTATGAACCGAAATTGATTCGTGCACATAGCAAATATCATGGCTGCGCGTGAAGAGTACATCCAACAGCGGCAGAACGGTTCGGGGCGGTAAGGCCTTTCCATGCTAAAAAAATGTACATTGTCCATCCGACAACTCGCAACTGGCGGTAGTTCTGACATGTTCGACGAGTTATTGGATGTCGCCAAAAGCACGTGGCCAAAATGCTTGAACAATTCTACTAAGGTATTCGAGACGCATTCGACAAGGAATACTTGAGGTCGCTGACAACCGAAGACTACCAATACATGTTCAATATGCACGGGGCACGACATGGCTTCTCTGGCATACTTGGCAGCATTGACTTCATGCATCGGGAGAGGAAAAATTGTCCATCAACCTAGAGAGGGCAATATATCAGCGGTTGTGGCACCTATTCGACCATCATCATAGAAGCAGCTGTTGACTACCGGCTATGGATTTGGCATGCGTACTTTGATATCGTCGGATCAAACAACAACATCAACGTGTTGAATCACTCTGACGTCATCAACGAAGTGTTGGCCGGTAGGGTCCCCGCCATAAACTTTATGACTAATGGATGTTAGTATGAAATGGGCTACTATCTCGTGGACGACATCTATCCCAGGTGACTAACTTTCATCAAGAGCTTTTGTATCCAATTGACCCTGAAAGAGCTCATTCCGCCCAGAAGTAGGAGTCGTCGAGAAAAGACGTCGAACGTTAATTTGGCGTGCTCCAAGCACGGTTCGCAATCATCAAAGATCCGGGACGTTCGTAGTTTATGGAAGTGCTAGTCGAAGTCATGTATGCGTGCGCCATATTGCACAATAAAATTATCGAGTACGAATGAGCCAACAATATTATTTGGATTGACGAAGATATGACTGGCTCCACCACTGCAAGTGGCGCCCCAACTCAAGGAACGACCTATATGTTTCTGTTCACATGTTTGACATTAAGTATGCAATTTTTTTCCGTAACCTCAGCTGATCACACACGATATATAATAATGTCAGCTCAAATTCACTTACATAAAATGTGTTCAAATGGATAAAATTATAAATAAAGTCTTTTTATATATTTTACTATGAGGTCGATTTCTAAGATGGTTTAGATTCTAAACAGTAACTTTTTTTTCGGTAACATTGTTCTGAAATTGGGAATTATTTTACTATCTCCCGGTGGATCAAAATTGAGTCCAATGATGTTTTTGTAGGAACTTCAACAATAAGCTATCGATGGGGTCCTCTTCTGCAGTAAAAATTGTTCTTGGAGTCCACTGGTGGTAATGTCAACGTCACATCACTTATGATTTGGCATGATAGTTGAAAATCATAATAAAATTGCAATATATGTAAATCTTGTGTATATGGAATAAAAGAAAAAAATTCGCGTACAAAATAAAAAATAAGCAAAAATAAAAGTTATGTATTTTAAGGTAATTTATCCATTTGAAAATCATTATATTTTGGAACTTTAAATTTCGACCAAACATGAAATTGTCACGCTAAATTAATTATTGAGTTAATTACTATGGAATGAATGAGTTTTACACCAAAATCAATAATGATTTGTTGCAACAATCGCCCTAATTGACGAATTCATCAAACTTTGATTCTAAACAATTTTTTATTGTCCAAGCCTCTAATTTAAAAAGGCAAAAGTTAATCTTTGGAGGGTTTTAATAGATGAACATTTTAACATAATATTTGACATTTGATGCTTACTAAGGTAAAATATTGGACGTAAAATTATATGTCAAAATATTTATCTTTTCGATCTCGCTAAAACCTTTTTGATTTCTTAAATGAAGAGATGAACGACATAAATTTTTTTGAAAAAGAAATTAAGATGAATGTGTGAAATTTGTGGGTAATTCTACTAGTAACACAAACAAATCTAGCTTCGAGTTCTAATAAAGTTAAGAAGAAGGTAAAAGATAACGACGGGTGTAATTAAAACAAAGAATTAAATAAAATTAAAAGTTAAAGTGAAGATGAGAAAAGAGTACAAATAGCGCGGCATCTTAAAACGTGAAAGCTCATTTGATAAAGAAAGATTTTGGCTATAAACGGAAAAAGGCAGTAAAAGTACCAACTTGGCCCTATTAAAGGATTCCTTTATAAGGAAAGCCCTAACTATCACCTCACTCTACATGTATATGTACATGTACAAGTGTGCTCATGACAATGTGTCGTATGTGTGGCTTTTGAATTTCTATTTCTTGACTGTTTGCTATTACAAACTTTTACCTATTTGAACCTCTTTGTAGTAAAATTTAGTTAGTCTAATGAGGTTTGTTTCATGGAATGGAAAAAGAAATGTACTCACTTGTGGGGATTGTTTAAGTTATCAATACTCTTAATTGATTTGTCAATTCATGAAGTTTAAGACATAAGATTATAGAATATATATACGTCCACTATTTAGAATCATCTGATCAGCTTTAAAAATTATAAAAACTAATTCTCGTACAAATAATTAGTGATGTCAATTGGGCCAACCCATTAGGATTGTCGGGTTATTTGGTTATGAGTAATTCGGATTGTGATTTTTTTGGGTTAGAAATTCTCAACTCTAACCCTAAATTATCGGATTTCGAGCTAATTCATTGGGCTAATCGGGCTAAAAAAATTATATATTTTTAATTAATATATTAATCTCGATAATTATATATTTCTAATAAACAAAATACATGCATAAATGAATATCGCTTCAACTCAAAACTAATATGTAACTGTTAGAGAAGAAAGAACAAACATTTTTTAATAAATGTTTATCGTTTTATAAATTTTGAATCTATATATTTTATATTAAATGTTACAGTAAAATATAAAAAATGAAATGATGAATATAACTTTCGAATATTAAATCAAATGCATTTTTACATACATTTGAAGAAAAAAATCTTATTATACTAATTTTCATAACTTTAAAAAAATTAAAGTAATGAAGTTTGAAAACTAAATAATAAAAAACTCGCTAATTTTTGGGTCGACCCTATGGGGCTCGAGCTATCTTCTGGCCAACCATATCGGGTTACGGTCTATTCGGTTTAGGGTCATTCGGGTTGTGATTTGTTTCAGATTATAATTTTTCAACCCTATCAATGACGGGTTGTCGGATTAATCGGGTCAACCCACAGATTTCGGGCTAAATTGACATCCCTACAAATAATATCATGATTCATTTTTGAAATATTATCTTCTGAGTATATATGCAATTAAATTTTGCAAACAAACCTACAAATATGAAAATACAACATTTTTATTCATTCATTTGCACCTACATTTCTATATTAATAAAGCCGGGGTAATCCAGTTTGAGACCTTCTTGCATGCTTTGGAGGAAAAAAGTGAGTGATTAATATGAATTAAATTTATAATCTGGGATATATATGTAAGTATGATATAGGTAAAATAACACTGGATTGGCCACTATAGCATTTAAAAAATGAGGTGGACTTAATTATTAGAGGTACACTTCAAATTAAATATTATGGACCATTTATATGCGACAAACAACCAAGGACCACCTATCTAATATTGACAAAATTCAAGGGCCATAGCTGTAATATTGTACTAACCTATTCATGTGTCCCTTTTTTCATGTTTTTAAGTATTGTGGTCCTTTGTGGTCCTATTGAATATTATTCTCTAGTAATAATCATATTTTGCTAAAAATGGAGACCTATAAAATTGCTATTTTGCCTTACTTGAAGGAGTAAAAAACTAAATTCTACCATGATAGCCTTATTTTCCTTTTCCTTTTGGTAATACAAAATTGATATTACATAAATGGTTATCCTACGATCTTTCCCTTAAATTAATCCTTTTGTCTTTATTTTAGTCGGAAATCTATAGGCTGATCCGAATAGCCAGCTAAATTTAGAATATTAGAGTTGTAAATTTCTAATTCGATGAATTACAGAATGATTAGCCCACAACCCAAGTAGGATTAATCTGAAACCCAATGAGCTGGCTCTATGTGCAACTATTGCATCTTCTTCCGGCTTATTTGACATAATTTTGATAAAATGAAAAACTGTACAAAAATAAAATTAAATTAACTATGAAATTTATATATAATGTATATATACATTAGTTTTTTTACTAATATAATATAATAATAGATTCCTGAGTTGGAAAATTAAAAATTTCTAAAAGAAATATTTTGAATTCTAAAACATGTTTTTAAATTTATCGAAATATATTTATATTTCGTTTTAATTTTACAAATCTTTAATTAGGTTTTTTAACATGTCAAGATTCATCATAGCCTATTCTTATATGTTAAATCATTCAACAACTCAAGATTTATAAAACGTTCTAATCCGATTCAAAATTATTTAAATTTTTAACTCTAATTATTTAATCATGTATGAGTTTAATTATGTATTCCAAAATTTCCCTAATTAAACATTCTACATTCTATAAATATAAGTAATTTTCTTCATTAAGCATTGGAGAGATCATTTATTTCGTTTTGGAAAACTTGTTATAATGATGTGTGATGTGGTTAACATTTCTATAAAAATGGTAGCAGCAGAATCTTCCTTTAGTATTTGAACACACATTTTGAATAAATACAAAAATAGACTCATTTTTGAAAAAGTACAAACTCTTATTTGCACAAATAATTGGGTGCATGAATATTCGAATGGTAAAATTGTATTTTTTGTTATAAAATTCTAAATTATCAAACTATATTATATTTTAATATCATTGTTTTTAAATAGATGGTAAGGAGTCTGAAGACTATGAGCTCGAAGTGAATGATCAAGTTGAATATCTAAAGATTATCGATATAGAAAAAGAATGTCATTCAAGTGTTTAGATTTTACATTAATCTGGAACATTTTCACTCTATGAGGCCAAATTATTTTTAAACAATTTATTATTAATTTTATGTTATGCAGTCTTGAAATGTTTTTTGGAATATCTCAAACTTTAAATTTTATACTTGTCATATGAATATCTTTAAGTTTTGTATATGTTTATATATTATTAATATAGAATCCTTAAAAAAAAAATACATAAATTAATTTTTATCGTTAGCTTTTAGTCCGATTAGCCCAATGAGCTAGCTCGAAACCCGAACTTTTAGGATTATGGTTGAAAATTTCTAACCCGATAAAATTTCAGCCTAATTAGACCACAATCGTAATAGGAGTGACCTAAAACCCGATGGACTGGCCCAATTGACATCCATAGTAATTTTGTTCATTACGAACATTAAGGCTTTAAGGAATTTCACTTTAATATTTTTTTAGCATATCGTTATCATTGATATTGTATGTTCCTTCCTTGCTACTATTAATATTTTGATTTTATTATTAAAGTAAGAAAACATATGTACTTATATTTGATTCAATTGTCAAATTTAGAGTTTAGTTTTAACTTTAACATGTAGTAACATACGAATTAGTTATGTTTCAAATTAAAATTGGATTGAATTATCCGGTAGTAGAAAGTCCATCTAGCAACTGGAACTCCACGCAAATTGTGTAATATACACATTGAATATATTTGGATTTTTTCACATCACGCATGAACGATTTCGTATAGGAGTTAAAAAAATAAAAATAATAAAAAATCGAACAATTCAAAGGGTGTTGAACGGTTCTAGTTATTATTTTTTTTATAATTTTTTATAACTTGGCGTTGTTCGCAAGCGATGTAATGAAAAAGGATCTACATCCTTATATTACCAAATAATTTGTTGGAAAGAGATATCGAAGAATAAAGAAAAGGATCACCTCTTATTGCTTTACTTATTTACATAGTCTAAATATGTACAAAGTTTTGTTGCCTTTTTTAATTGGTGTAATCAAGCCTTTAAAAGGCTAATCTCTATCAATGAAAAACTAACTTGAAACCTAAACTAAACAAATGTCTTCAATACTATACGATTCAACATAAGTAGACCATGTATAGATTTAAAACATAAATTCAATGGGTATTAATATGTAAAAGTTGAAAGTCTGTTCTAAATTCGAAACCTAGCTAAGCTTTGAGGTGTACATTGTTGGAATAATTGAATCAATGATTCAGATAATACTGCATGTTGAATACGAACGATAACGAAAGTGGAAGTGTACTCGTATTCATATTTGACGAATTTGATGTAAGATTGATCGTCTTACAAGTGATAACATTAGAGAATTATCGGGATTCTTGTTTGTATGTAACATCGATTAGGAATGAGATTCTATAGACTATTTATACTTTCACTTGGGGACCATAAATCCGTATTTAGGGACTAATTCATAATGTTTCATATAACTTTAATTTCTCCATAACAAAATTAAAGTTATCCAAAATGGTATCTGCAAACGAGTCTTATACATATTATGAATGATCGCTAAATCCTCGTATTTATATTAACTTAGTAGATCAATTAATCGGGTTATTCGATAGACAATGATTAACACACAATCGTTAAACATTATGTCAAACCATAATTATATGATCCAACAATCTCCCACTCGAACTAACATAAAAGTCACTAATTGATTGTGCATTACTGAAGTTGCGCATCTACTGTCTATATCAATCATTTCAACCAATCTGTTCTATAAACATGTGAATATAGAACCAAAGAAGTTTAAGTCACATCACGTATACATGACCAAACTCATCAGTTATCACATATATCAACTAATATTAAAATATGAGTGTGCAACATGAAAACTACATACTATATGATCTTGGCCATGGCTATTTCCAACTGGTTCTTGAAGTTTTAGTGAGATCATAAAACACCAAAGTATAATGCAAAGTAACTGAAACCAAAATAACTGAAAGTAAATGTCATGAATTAGTTGAATATTAACTCCCACTAAATTAAAGTATCACAGGGCCAACCACCTATGTGAGAAACATGCTCATGATAAAGCGATGACGGTAAACATTTAGTGAAAGGATCCACACACATGGAAGTTGTACCTAAATATTCATTCTACAATGTTTTTTTACTTAGAATTCTATGCTTAACAACAAGGAACTTGATGTCTTATGTTTAGACTTCGATAAGCTCCAATTGTTATTGGAGTACATAACTGCAGACTTATTGTCACGATATAACTTAAATGATTTTTCAATATTGTCCACTATTAGCATTCCTTGAATAAAGTTTCACAACTATACTCCATGTTGTGATGTCTCCTTAAATTATGCTTCCATAGTAGAGATGAGTATAAGTGTATGCTCAACACTTTTCCAAGAATCAACCTCTCCAGGCAGCATAAACAGATAACTTGATGTGGATCGACGACTACCTTGTCATCACAAAATCAGAATTAGAGTCTCAATGATCTCAAGTTGATCTGACTTCTTATAAGTGAACATATAATTGTTTTTTCCCTGCAGATACCGCAAAATACATCTGACTGCTTTCCAATGATTCATACTAAGATTACTCAAGTATCTACCTAGCATGCCTACTATGAATGCAATATCCGAACACTTACATACTTGTGCATACATAATACTTCCCATTTTCGATGCATAGTGAATCAAATCCATTTTCTTTTTCGCAATTTCATTTTCGGGAAACTGACTTAAACTGTATTTGTCATATTTGGCCACAAGGGTATCTCTTAGTCTATAGTCTTTCATTCAAAATTTTACCAATATTTTACTGATGTAGCCTTGTTATGATAATCATAGTACACCTAGAGAATGATCCCGATGTATTTGAATTTTTAATACAAAAAAAGCGTCGCCAAGATCTTTCGTTTCCAATTTTTTGGAGAGAAATTTCTTGGTGTCTCGTAACAAGTCTACATCGATGCAAGCAAGTAGAATATCAACGACATATAGAACAAGGAAATTAAATTTTCTCCCACTAAACTTATAGTATTTTAATCCATCAACTAGATTTATTCTAAAATCAAATGATATGGAAACTTGATGAAACTTAAAATATAATTGACGAGACGCCTGTTTCAGACCATAGGAGGATTTTTTTGAGTGTTAGAGCTTTACATGGCTTGAGGAAGTCGACTATATACAATATATTCATATGTAGAAATTGTAGGCCTTCTCACTCTAGTGGATCTCCTAAGTGGCACTCTTTCTAATGTTCTTGAGGTGGTTAAGGTTGTTTTTCATGTTGTTGTTCAGGTGACTGAACATGTTGAACATGGACTACGAGTGAGTCGTCTTGTTTCTAAACGAAGGGAAGTGAAATCGCTTCATCTTTAAAGATAACCTTCTAAATCTCATCTCTCTCCCAAACTCAACTTCCTCAAATAATCTAGAATTATTTGTTTTGAAAACAAAAAGATCTTATTGTGGGATTATAGAACTTAAAATTCCTAAACCTTTCTGAATAACCTACAAAATAACAATTCTATATCTTAGAGTCCCAAATATGTAAATGACCTAAGTTGAGTTTCTTACTCGTCCACAGTTCATAAAAGGTGAGGAAAATCGCTTTAGTAGGTACTCAATTTAATTATGATGTACGTTACAATCTTAAGTGTTACTTCCCAAAGAGATTCTGGAAAAATAGAATTACAGATCATGATCTTGACCATAACCTTAAGGGTGTTATTTCGTCTCTCAGCAACACCATTCAAGATAAGATTACCAGGCATCGTATTTCATATTTTTAAGTATTATGTCCTAATGAATATTATTATCATGCAACAATCTTATTTTGCTAAAAACTGGAGACTTGTTAAACTTCTATCTTGCCTCACTTGAAGGTGTAAAACTAAATTCTACCTACAAAAGCTTTCTTTTCCTTTTCTTTTTGGTAATACAAAACTGATATTGCATGCATGGTTATCCGACAATCTTTTCATTAAATTAATACTTTAGTCCCCACCTTTAAAGAGTAATTATGTTTATCACGAATGTTAAGGCTATAAGAAAATTTGCTTTAATATTTTTTAGCATATTGTTATCGTTGATGTTGTATGTATAAGTCCTTTCTTGCGACCATTAATATTTTGATTTTATTACTTAAAAAAGGAAACATACGTACGTACATCCAAAGTTTGATTCAATTGTCAAATTTAGAGTATATACTTTTAAAATTAATATTTAGTAACCGGTGAATTAATTATGTTTAAAATTAAAATTTAGGTTGAATTATTCGTACTAGAAAATCATTCCGGCTACTGAAACTCCACGCAGGCACGCAGTTTGTAATATACATATTGAATTTATTTGGATCTTTTTGCACATCATGCATGAATGACGTCCCATAAGAGTTACAAAAATTATAATAATAACAAATCAAACGATTTGAATGGTGTTGAAAGTTTCTAATTACTATCTTTTTTATTATTTTTGTAATTTTTAAACGACGTCATTACGACCAATATACTGAAAAAAGATCTACATCACTACAGACCCAAATAAGTAGACCATGTATAGATGTAAAACATAATAAATTTATTGGGTACTAATATATAGATGTCGAAAGTGTGTTCTAATTTTGAAACCTAAGCTTTGAGGTGTAAATATATAATTTCCTCTTTAAAAGAAAAGAGAACATACACTACTAGTGGGTTGAAGCTGGGTCTAACAGCTGATCGGCTCACAGGCTCAGGTTAGATTGGGATAAGCTGGTCCAATTGCCAATTCTAACCAAGTTCATATTATAATATTTCTATCAATTTGGTGGTTCGCAACCGACCAAGAACCATTCAAAATCGACAAAAAACTGCCATGTACTTATCATTATTGAAAATGCAACATGGTAGTTATACCTTTGATGGAAACATATATAAATAGGGGTCATATTTGGATCCCTACTCTTGATCTTTTCATACATACGAATTGTTTGAGTTGTATACTAGAAAACATGTTATGCGAGCTGCTTATGTATTAATAACTCTAAGACTCTATTCCGACACTTGAGAAGAGATATTATTGTTATATGGTTTCCCTTTTATAATTTGGTGATCATATTGTTAGCAAATATTATCTGTGAATATAATTGAACAAGCAAACCTAGGTCTTCTGCATTGTGGACTGAATGGTGGTCAAGTAATCACTAAAGATCTCTCAGTCGGTGCCTTGCAAAAGTAAACTAAGTTTCAAAACCTAGATAGCCTTGGATGATCTATTGTGAAAGGTTGCAGTGTCAGTCCAAAAGTTTCTTTACCTTGGGAGACTAACGACACTGGTGTGGTATAACACTGAATGGATTCACGTTGAGATAAATCTTTATTGCTGATTATTCAAAGATGAATTTTCTTAATATTTGTATATAACATTGAGTATATGATATTAATTATGCATTTCCTTGACTTAACAAAAGGCACAGGTTTTTCGTAACCCAAGAATCCTAGTATTTTGGGCAGCGATAATGAATATCTAGCGATGCTATGATTGTTATATCATTAAATCGTGTCCTGGGTGAGCCCAGGTTGATAATATCCCCAAGAGGTGTTCGAAAAAAGAAAATTATTATACAAAATCTGGCCAGTTGGAATTTATTCAACATAATAATTAATATTCTTGGACTAGACCACTCTTGATAAAAGATATTAATTAATTAAAGCCAGCAGGTGACTTAAATTTATTAATGGATATTGGAATCTTAAGCATGAGAAATAAATTAATTAAAAAGGAAGCTCTGATCATTCGTAATTCACACTCCAACTTCAAGTGATAGATTTATTGTTCTATAATCAATTGTTGAAACTCCACGAATTGTTGATGCTATTATAGTTGATCTGTTTGTTGAACAACTAGATCAAGAACCTATTCCTCAACTAGATCAAGTAGGGTGAGAAGATCAACAATTCCTATATATTTATGTATACTTAGGATTCTGCCTTGTGTCCAATATTGAAGAGAGATTCTCTTATACTAATTATAGCATTGATAGCTGAGTTTAAAGGATGTGAAAATGGTTTTCCTCAAAGGAAATAAGAAGGGTGGGCAATTGGTATACAAAATTTAGATTTACATATATGGATTAGAATGAGCTTACGACAGTGGTATCTGAATTTCATAATGTAATTTATTTCTATGGTTTTGAAGAGAGTGTTATGAATCAATATATAAACCACAAGATCAATGGGAGCCATATTAGTTTCATATACTATATGTAGATATATTTACTTTGCAATCAATGATAAATGATGTTAATAGGGAGATACAATCGCGTTGTAAGAATTGTGATGTAAATGATATGGGTGAGGCATCTTATGTCATTGGGACTAAGATTCTTAGAGATATATCTTGACATGTGTTAGGATTATCTCAACAAGCCTATACACTACAAGAAATACGCTCATACACTACACTGCATAGACTACGGTTTTTTGAAAAAACCGTAGTGTTTTGTCATAG
>JAYDZE010554693.1:0-13186 GCA_034509125.1 Monilaria moniliformis | reverse complement strand
AGATTTGGTCTTAGTTCTCATGGTAGATGTGAGTTCTCATTTGATTACGACTATATATATATATATATATATATATAATAAATAATAATAATAATATTAATTAAAGCATACTAAACTATCATAATGCAAGTGATATCACCACATCACCACATAATGTGAGAGAATATATTACTGTCCTAAGTGAGATTGAAATAAGGATCTCTTAATAAAGAGAGTCTTGATGTGCCTTATCTTTGCTACTTGAATTGCAATAAGACACATTTATTTTTAGATTTCATTTTATCATATTTCACATTTAACTGTCATCAATATTATAGTATAAAAAACTAATATTAATATTGTATGTGTTAGAACGAAACTTAATTTAAAAAACTGAAAATATAATCTTATATCCACAATTGCAATCCAAGTAAATATGAGCTGTTTTGAAAAATACATTCATGCATCAATAATATTTATAGACTGATATTTTTCATCTCACTTTACAATTTATCGATATACATTAAAATTGTTGCGAGTCAGGTCAAATGAATATATGATTATTAAAGTTTGTTAAAAGAATTATATAGAGCTCTTATCCTATGTTTGAGTTTATTTTGTTATATGTCGAGCTAATACGAGTCGAACTAAATTTATGCATTTTACTAATTCAAAGCTTGTTCCGACAAAATTTTATAAATACTAGACAGATATTTAGATTTGTTTGATATATTACTTAAACTAAATTCTTAAGATTTTTAACTAACACTGACGAGTAGATTGTCTAATTATTTTACTTGATTAACAAGTTTATATGTACATAACAATGTAACTAGTCTATGTCAGTGAGATAGATATAGGGTGCAAAGATAATATAGGCCCTGTGTGATATATTCACCATGCTTGCATGTTTTGAAAAGCATAATATTGTTATTATAGAAGAAGAGATTATGATAAAAATGTAGTCGAACCTGTGATTACAACTTTAAATTAAGGCTAACATACTACCACAGCTACGTAACTCATTAGTTTTCTAAAGACATAACCATTGATATAAATATATATATGTAAATATAAATATTTTATTTAGTTTAATAAATATAAAATTGCGTATAACTTCAATATCTTGTAATTCATCTCTTTAAGTTGCTATCTGTATTTACTCCTCTTGACTTGAGTTTTGGGGTATGGGCTTCATCACGTGAATGTAGAAGCATTTGTTATGTTTTTGGATCGAATGTTGGGCTTGACTTAAGCTATGGACTTTATCACGTTGATGTTGATGGCCTTCGCCTTATTTCTAGATCGAACGTTGAGCTTGACTTAAACTTTAAGCTTTATCATGTTGATGCAGAAGGCTTTCGCATTATTTCTAGATTAAACATTGGGCTTGGGACACTTCCTATTGCTTTTACAAGGAACATCTTGGATACCGTCGGGACAACTTGGATATTGAAGAGAATTTCGTAGTAGAGAAATTCTCCTTTAAGTTTGAGTTCTTCAATTATGATTTGGTACCTCTATTTATATGTGTATGAAGAGTCAGACTTTGAACTTTATCACATTAATGCATAGTGCTTTTGCCTTATTTTTGGATCAAACGTTAGACTTGAGACACTTTCTGCTGCTTTTACGAGGAACGTCTTGAATATCGCCTGAACACCTTGGATATTGAAGAGAATCTCATAGTATAGAAATTCTCCTTCAAATCTCGAGCTCTTTGATTATGATTTAGTATATTTTTAGGTGTAAAAAAAGTCAGACTGGGGTGACACAATTTGATTGATTTTTGAATATATATCTATGTCAAAATTTAACTTGTTGACAAAGAAAATAATACATATTTAAAATATTGTAATATCTTTATTAATTAATATATCTTATTTAATCTGGAATTTTATAAAATTTCAAAACTAAATAAAGATACAAATTAATAAAAATATTTCCATCAAAATTCTCATTCCTCCAATATATAGGTATATATATATATCCAAATATTTTATTGCAACTCTCATTTTTGAGATGTCTGTGCGGACCCTTGGATACATAATTAGATATTTAATAAGTATAATAAGATTATTCGAATTTAAGCATGTCACAACACAACACCTATATGTCCATCAAAGTGCAGCAGTTTTTGGCGCATTCCCACATTCCTATAAACTCCCAAATTAGCCTTTATAGCAGTTAACTTCTTATATAATTTTAAAATTTTTTGGTCACACTCAACTGTTTATTATTACTATTTTTTTTGAGTGGGTTTGCGTTATAAATTATAGAAAAGCGATAATTACTGCCTTCTGCCCGCCACCAAGCTTATGTTTGCTTAAAAAAAATATAAATTATGTGTTATTGGAATTTAAAATGATATAAGCTCGATTTGCCTGCACTCCACAGTCCATTTAAAACTAATTACGAAGGACAAGAAAAGGATGGGAAAATATGATATTTCTTTTATTTATTAATTAAAAGTAACATTAGAAAAAAAGAGTGACATTCAAAGCCGAAATTTGTTTTTGTCCAAACTTCTCACCATTATTTAATTTCTTCTTGATTTTATCATTTAAGGTAGTTTATGCTAACCACCATTTAATTGTTGTGAGTTAGGACAACTTTTTTTTCTTCAAAAGGATAGAAAATGCAATTGTTGGAAATAAGCGTTTTGATGTCTGCAAATGCATCTAACACGTCCCCTACATGAAATGATAAACAAATCAATTTCCTTTTCCCAAAATAGTGGTTATTTTCAGGAATATTTCATTTTTTTCGATTGCTTTTGAAACCAGAAATTATATCATATGCTTATTCGGAAAAAAATAAAAAGAGACAAAACCAAGGAAAAATTCGAAAAATGCTACATTAGGAAATAAGGAATAGCTTAGGGACCTTTCTGCAAACGAAAAATAACGCACGTAACTTCGTGCGAGTTTCCTCCGTATCGTCGCCGCGCTCAAACCCAATCTCAGCCGTCCGTTTCAATCGCGAAACCCTAGGCCGCCCACTATATAATCTACTTTCAAACCGAAATTCAATTTTAAAAATCCACATAAAAAATCGAAAATTTGTAAAAAGGAAAGCTCATTCATTTTCCTCTCTCTATCCCTCCATCCTCTCCCCTTGGACTTTATCCAATAATTTCGAAATTAATTTGATTGATGGGTGCTATGGCGACGAATAATGCAACGACGGCGTATGCCGCTTGGGAGGAGGTGTTGGTGTCGACGGAGAAGGGGCGGCGGGAGGTTCACTATTACCTTAAACGCTGCGGCGGCGGCGGAAGAGATCTGGTGGTTGTGGGAAAGGAGAAAAGCGCTAGGCATATGTCATATCATTACACAATTAGAGATAACAAATTGGTGCCCTCGATTTTGAGCGGCGCTTCGAGGGTGAAGTTGAGGTCGAGACGAGAGGTCGTCGACTGGCTGGAATCGTTAATTTCAGGTGCTATTCGTTTTCCTTTTGTTGATTATTGGGTGATTTGTCTTTCTTTGTGAAATTTGAGGTATTGGGCTTAAAATGTTTCATCTCTCAGGTTGTGAGTTAGTTTCTAGTTTTGTTTTAATTTTTTCCTCTTTTTTCCTTGTTGATATGTTTCTTCGAATTGAGTTTCGATGTTTTGTTTTTGATTTTGACTGTTTTTTTGTGTTTTGTGTTATGTGAATTTAGATCTGCGCCTTAGCAGTTTTAAATACGTGAGCTTGTAAGGGTTTCCTTTTTTTTTTTTTTTTTTTTCCCTGGGTAAGCTATTAAGGGAACATCTCTATCTCTCTCTCCCCTCCCCATTTTTTTTTCCAGCTGAATTCTGTCCGGGTGTTCTTACCCAGGATCTGTGAGCAAAAGGAAAAAAATGAAGTATTTTATTATGAATCATCCTGTAACTGCTGTATTCACGGATGTAAAGAATTGAACGGTAAGCGTCCAATTAATTTACATCCGGGAGATCCATTTTTTGGGTTAAAATGGTATTTTTGGGAAATTCAATTCATTTTGGCCATTCTTCTTTTTTCCTAGTGCAATTTTCATCTTTTAGCAGAAGCCTCAGCTTTTTTCACCTCCAATGAGATCTGTGAGAAACGAGAGGGAAAAGTTATTATTGCTGTATCTTTTGTGTTGAGCATAAGCCAAAATATACTTCACCGTCTTCACGTACGAAATGAGTTTCGCTTCCGTGTGTTGGGGTGTTTTTCTCGGTTTGGTGTCTTCTCATTGTGCAGTTGCATTTGTGGCAACGGGCTTCTAGATTTTCTTTGCCATAATTTATAGTAGCCCTGACTCCCAGATTTGAAGATGGATCTTGTTTCCCCCCCCCTGAATTTTATCCTTAGCCTTTTCTTTATAGTGCTTAAAAAATCTGTTGCACATGGGAGGTTGTTTTGCACTGTTTATGAGAAATCATTCTTCTCTTGATTCCCCTGTTTTGACCTTTCTCCTTTCAATCTTGAATTTCATCGTCTTGACACTCTTGTGATGCTCTCAACGACTGACAATTATCTGGGGTGCAGGAATATTAAGCCAATTTCTAAAAGCTGGTCAAGATACTCGGGGTCCAAATTCTCTTTCTAGGTTAACATCTGAAAGTTCTCTCACGGCCAATATTGTCTTGTTCTGTGTTTGCCTTCTTTTCTTTCTTTGGTTTGTGGTGACCATAATTTGGATGTAGAAGAGTATGAGTATTTTTAACAGTTTTTTTGCTTTAGTCCGTTTTTTAGTTGAGTCTATAATGCAAATTCACGTGCTAGTAATTTTTGTTGAATTTTGTGATGCTTCTAGCAGGTGGTTCTTTTATTGTTGTGCTTATTGTTTCTTGTACCTATTGTTTCAGGTGAGCAGCATGATAGTTCTAGACAATTTGGAGGTGGGATGGATAGGAATTTAGATGATGACGTTGTTGAGGTTAGTTAATGACATGGTCATTTGTGTCTTATGGTTAAATCTTTTATTCAACTGATTAATTTGGCCCATTCTCTCCTTTTGCTTGATCTTTTCAGGATGTTATGAAACAGAGGTTAGGTCTGTGTAAGACTGAGTCTACGTGGATAGGTTCTTCCTGGACCTGCCGGAAAAGGCGGATGCATTATCAGTCATTCTGTCGCAATGGAGCTGTGATTTCTGTAAGCATAATTCCCTGATTTGTTGCTTTGACTGTCTACATGCAAGTGTTTTCATATTTTTACTTTAATATTAACTCATCTTATGCCTTTTTCTTGAAACCCTTCCCTTGACTCGCAGGCTCAAGATTTTGTGTATGTATTGGCTGAAGAAGGCAAAAGACTTGTTGCTTACTTAGATGATATGTATGAAGATATCAGAGGCAACAAGATGGTTGTGGTACGATGGTTTCACAAAATTGATGAGGTTGGTTTTGTTTTGCCTCATGATTATAATGACAGAGAGATTTTCTTTTCTCTGTGTCTTCAAGATCTCAGCATAGAATGCATTGATGGACTAGCAACCGTTCTCAGTCCAGAGCATTATGAGAAATTTGTAAGCGAAGCACCAAATACAGTGTTGATGCCTTTTGTGTGCTGTAAACTCTTTGATAATGATGATGTCAAGCCTTTTGACATAACACGAGTTAAAGGTTATTGGAAGCAGGAAATATTCAGGAAGTCAAACCGAACTGTTGGTGAGGCTGTTGGATTAAGATCCAACAAGAGAATTCGTTGGTCTAAAGAGAGTGAACTATATTCGAAGTCTCCTGACAATGGAGAGTCTGTTGTGACCAGTTCACAAGTCAGCAGTGGCACCTATCTAAACTGTAAAGTGGGGCTAAAAAAAGGTAGTAAGAAGGAACATGGCTCCTATGTATCTTTGTCTGGTCGAGATAATGCTGCGCCACGCAAGTCTGAGCAATATTTGGCTGTTGGCTCCCAAGTTGAGGTGCTCTCTCAAGATAGTGGCATCAGGGGCTGCTGGTTCAGGGCTTTGATCATTAAGAAACACAAAGATAAGGTCAAAATACAGTACAGGGATGTCAAGGATGCAGTTGATGATTCAAAAAATCTAGAGGTAAGGATGATGTTAGTTTTTGTGCTTTAGTAGTTAAAGTAGGATTCTTTGTTGATGGAGTTACTAATTTGTTCTTCCATTCTGCAGGAATGGATATTGGCCTCTCGACTAGCTAGACAAGATGCATTTGGTATTCGTTTGTCTGGAAGGACCACTGTTAGACCAAACCTGTCTTCTGAAAAGGAACATGTATCTTCTGCACTAACTGTTGGCACTGTTGTCGATGCTTGGTGGCATGATGGATGGTGGGAAGGGATTGTTGTGAAGAAAGAATCTGAGGATAGGTTTAATGTCTATTTTCCAGGTGCGTATGATTAGCTTGCCTATTATTTGATAATTACTTTTTGTATAGTTTTATCTGAATTAACTGTATATGCTAATATTGATACTGTCACCATCTTTCAACTAGATGAAAAGCAAGAATATACATTCACTGCTGGCGATTTGAGGCATTCGAAGGAATGGTTTGACAATGGGTGGCAAAATATCAAGCAAAGGCCAGATGTTGTCTCGGCATTCTATGGCAGTGAGAAAATATCTGATACCAAAAAAGATGAGTCACCTTCATCTGATAATATAAAACTTGCTGTTTCCTTGGACAATGATGCTTTGAATCAGAAGATGATCAAGACCGGCGGGCCAATGCCAGCCCGAGATGATAAAATGGTAGTTGAGTCTCAAGCTGTGAGAGACCTCACAAAAGATTATCTACTTGCTCAGCTGCGATGGAGATCATCAGGGAAAAGAAGACGTGGTCGGAGCCCTGTCAAGTCCGGCGTTGAGGCAGGGTTGCCTACATTCGAGGGATTCTTTGTTAACTCATCCTTGAAGTTAGATCCAGACAACTGCAAATCTTCAAGAGATTCTCGCTTCAGTTCATCAGTCGTGCCACCATTGTCAAACTTGGTTATGTCAAGGTGATGCTCCTCATAGTTTCTGGTGTATATTTGTAGCTGGTGTTGAAGTTGTGACTTAGGGTGTAGTTTTCCTTACCTGTGTAGAGAGATGTTTACAAAATCGAGAAGCACGGCGTGCGATGAGCTTGCCCCTTGTATAAATCAGGTGGCTTGAGTGTGCCATGTTGCCCCTTGTATAAATCAGGTGGCCTGAATGTGGCATGTTGCCCTCAGATCCCAGGCAGTTTTGATATAGAAAGAAAGCTTTAGGTGATCCCCACTTAGTTATAGGATGTATCTTGATTCTACTGAAAGTCCTTTGTAGACTGTAATTATTCTTTTCAAAACAAAGTTTTGTGAGTTGTTATTCCATTGAGCTTCTAATGAAATCGGGAACTATTCTCCATTTTGTGTGGGAAGCCCAAATTTGTGTGTGTTGATAATTATTATTTGAGCCCAATTTTAGATGCCAAAAAGTCAGAAGTGGGCACGTTTTAGATTTGAAAACTAAGTAAATTCATTGGGCATTAACGTATCATCAATTAGATTTTAAAAGAATATGATAAATTAGAATATCAACTCCATAAAATACCAAAAAATTAATTTTAAGAGAATTGGTTGTACAAGTCGAATATGTATGCTAACCTTATTTATATTTCAAGAATGCTGTCGCACATTTTAAGAATCTGAAAAACGAGTTGTAATTTCCAAACTTGAGCCAAAATAAGTACACAGTTTCCATTCCAGACAGTCTCAATCCATCCACACGACCGTCCACCCAAATATAACCTTTTTACCCTTGTTATTATTATAGTTATTATTATTATTATAGTTATTATTATTATTATATTATTATTATTATTAGTATTAGTATTAGTATTACCTAATCCAAATTCGACCTGATTGGTTTATTACAACTAATAATGAGTAGTAATTAAGATTGTAAAGTCTTCAAAGCAACCTTAGCCCAATAATTATGCGTGAAGAATTCAAGCCACTGTGGGGGCTGCGTTGATGAACTTAGAGCTCCTTTTTTCACCACTTCACAAACATGTATATCTATTTATTATATATATCTCTGTGTGTGTTTTATCTGAAAAGTTGCCATACATAACATCGTTGTTGTTGGTGTTGCCCAATCATTTTCCGACCACCAACATAAATCTTTTCGACCACTCTTTCACCAACATGAAAATGGCCTTTTCCACTCGCCTTTATTTGTGATCATTTTTTTCTTTATTTTCCGAATTGGAGCCGGGATACTACTATGCTACAAGGCATGTCTCTGGGCATATGGAAGAGGGAAGAGACCTCGATGGCCGCTTTCCACGGCCGCCGCCCCTCCGAGACCACCCTCGCCGCTGTGGAATCGCTAGCATTGCCTCTCGTGAGTTTCTTGCAAATATATTGATCATAAAAGTTTTTGCACTTACTTGTTTTTTTTTTTTTTCGTGACTGGTTGAATTCAGGTGCAGGAAGTGGTGTTTTTGGCTGATTTCCGGTGCCCTAAATGCCAGCGGAGAGTGGCTGAGATTATGGCCAAAATGAATGGTAAGTAACGCCGTAACGCCTTATTTGTCACTTGAATTCTACTTCTTTTGCTCGTTGCGCCGCCACTTTGAAGCGGCGGCGGCGGTGGAGTTGGTGGTGGTCCATGGCAAGTGCCTTTCTTGACAACCTTGATTTGGGGCGTAGTTAGTGGATTTCTCCATAGGATTCTCTTTGTCTTTGGCAATAATGGTGGCCCTGCTAGTCAATGTAATTTTTTTTTCTTTTTTTTTTGGATAGGATATACATAAATTTCTTGTTCATAAAGTGGCAAAAAGTGACCTTTTTTTTATTTTCTGGTGCTACATATTTAATTTAGTGGCTAAATTATATTTTTGGTTTCCTTGATTAATTACCTGAAGTAGCTCGGTTGATATTATTAATTACATGAGTAATTTCTCAAAACTCTCGCTTTATTAGTTAGAAAATAAACCTTTTACTAAATATTTTTTAGCATAAAGTTAGTGATAATTGAGAAGTTGTCTCCGCTTCGTATATAATCAATTTTCTCCCACTTTTTCTATTCACCTACTAAATTCAATGATTTTAATATAGTGACAAGGAGCCACAGCTTTCGCTGACAGCTATTCTCCTTTTCCGGTAATTTTTTGTTAGTAAATTGATATTTTATGGTGATTGATGTAAACATGCTCTGACTAAACTATTTTTTTATTTAAACGTGTTATTTTAATATGTCATTATAAAATAAAAATTCAATATATAATAAATATCCAACATAATTTATTATTGACATAGAATATCATTGGCCTATTTGTATTATCTTTCTTTCTTATTTTATTAATTAATATTAATATTTTTTTCTCTTAATTTTAAATAAATATTTTTTTAATAAAAGTTAGATTTTCTATTATTTTATTATAAATTATTTGTTTCTTAATATTGGTATCCGAACTTTAAAGTTTATTATAATGTGGAGGGATTATATTTCATCGAATTTAACATCTGAATCAATGCTCGTTTTTGTTGTGTAGGGGAGACCCAGTCCGTGGTGATTAGTGTTTTGGAGAAGAAGGTAACACTGACGTGTGCGTATCCAACTGATGAAAAGCCGGCCGGCCGACAAATTGCTCACCGGAGTTCATGGAGCAAGACTTCCCTATTGACGCGCCTCTTTCGCTATTCGTGCAATTAACTCTTAATTGAAGATTTTGAAGCCAAAATACAAATAGAGAAAAAAGGAAAAAAAATTGATGTACCTGACACATTTACTTGTATACATGTTGTTACCACTTTGTAGATGTGTAAATAATATTCGGTCACAGCTAAATAATTTTTGGAACGTTGCTGATTTACAATGAGAAACATAATTTCAGTGGCTTCTATTATTTTTGGGCTTTTAGCCTTTTAGTACTGTTAAATTTGGTTGTTAATTTCCTTGTACCCTATGTGGTCTCCATTGATGATTCACAAGATCGCTTCCCAAATCTCTCCCCCAAATTGCATTTCCTTTTATAATCTGATATAATTCAAAGCGTCCCGTGGACTCAACTTCAAGGTCGGCCATGAAATTTTGGGAGTCCTAGGCAGAGAGAAAAAAATAAATTGCTTAAGAGAAAAACCTCTCTAATCTACAAAACAAACAAATCAAAAATCGTAAACTTTGACCAGTTAGCTATTCATTTGTTTTTCCGGTATTTTCTGATTACCATTGGACTTGGCCAAGAAAACGTGTACTAAAGAGGAAGAAATTTAAGAGAGCGAAATAGATAATGAGTGAGATGAGGCGGGGAGAGAAGAAAAATAAGAGGGTAGATAGAGTTATTGAATAAGAAAAGTTTTTTTTTTTCTACTAGCTTTATAGGATTAATAATATGTTATTAACACTAATGAGTTTTCCTATATATATAATTTGGGGGCCATAGGCCTTTGCCCTATAGGATTTACGGTGACGGACCTTCTCAGTTTAATGATTTTATATATTACACGTATTTTTATAGGTTAAAAATGTAAAATATAATATCTTAAATAGATATATCGGACTAGTTATTTACCTAAGATAATGGGGAAAATAGACATTCGTGGAGGTTGTGTGTTGATAAACTGCTTTTTGAGGTTCTCCCATAATCCCATTGTGGGGAGAAACAAGAATTCACGAAACGATACTTAGCCAAGAACATCATGTTATTTACTAGGCAAGGAATCATGAAATCCATGTTAATTAAGGTTTCCGAAACTTGGACACATAGAATCAGATTCCTTGTTCAAAGAAATAAATATATATGTTTCTATCGATAAAACAAAACATGTAAAGATTTATGATTTTTCAACAAAGAAAAAGGAGCAATTTACCTCCAACCTTTTCTCCACGACTTTTTAGGGCAATTTACCATCCATTAAACTGGGATCTTATCAAAGTTTTATGCTAGCAAAGGCAAGTATTATGTGATTGTGTGCGTTTTTTTTTTTTATTTTACGATTTTTTTAGTAGCTCGATTTAGAAGATGTTGACATTCTTCAATAATTTTTTTGCATAGGTTCACTGCATGGTGATGAGGATAAACCTTGATTGCAGCTTGTTGCATGAAAATTAGGAGAATTCTCATTCGGATGAAAAGTATCGATTAAACTTACTATAGTAATAGCTAGATACAAGATGTAACATGAAAATATAATGCATTTTTTGGGTAGAAATCGAGACACATTTGATAGAGAAGCAACATAACAAGGTGACGGTGCGTGGAAGATTCGTTCAGGCGGATTTAGCCATAAAGATAAGGAAGAAGATGAAGCGTAGAGTTGAGATTCTAGAAATTGAACAACTTGACAACAACGTTAATGGCCTTGTAGAACAAATGCCTCCTATCTTAGCACAACCAGTTTATTAGTGTTTTTCTAAATATAAAGATAAATGGCTTAGTGATTTAATTTAAAGTTCCTATCTAGCTAAAAATGATAGCTATAGAGCATTTTTAAAATGTAGTGTTTAATGGTGGAGTAGATTATTTAACATCGTAGCATGTTTGTATAGAGTTTTTTCTTTCGTTATTTATATATATGATGCATGTAACAAATTACTGTAACATTCGATCTATATTTCTTGAAATGTACATAGTAGAAACATATTGAATAACATTGTGTATATAAGGCCATCCACAGTGCCGTCTCTTAACCGTCTATTCCTTTATACTATTCATCTACTATTCATGGGCCCCAAAACACTTTTTACACCATCCATTAACTAAGAGACAACACATGCACTCTTCATCCCTTAATTATCCATTCCCTTAGCTATTCATGGGTCATATCTTTTAATTTTTTATTCATTTCTTATTTATTAGATTTATTATATTTTCTAATCTAATTTAATTTTTGATTTAATAAAATAGACAAAATTCATTAAAGAAATTAACATTACATATTTTAAAATTCCTAATATTACATAATTTAAAATCGAAATTACATAATTAAAATTTCCTAATTTAAAAACGAAAATTGCATAATTTACAAATCCTAAGATTACATTATTAAATTTCCTAAAAACCATAATCCTTCGGCAACATACCCAAATCTTTTTGGAGATTAGTGATTAATTTTCAGTACACGTCCAATTGTTCAGGCCTCATAGCACTAGTATCTTTGGAATATGTCTTCGCCAACAAGTTGTACATTAGCGTTTTGTTGGCCCCGCCATCGCCTCCGGATCTGCAGTGCTTGAAGCCGGCACTTTTCCCCTTCTATTCGCCGCCTTCATTCTGATCGGACGAGCTTGACCCGACCTCTTCGCCGCCTCCGAGCTCGCGCCTTCGGATCATTCGCCACAACACGTGGAGTAGTTTCCGCTCGAGGTGTTCTTCGTGCGCTTCGGCGCCAATTCGAGGCCACCCATCCACTTGTCGATGCTTCGGACCTTGTTCCAAGTGGTGGTGTTCTTGAATGGTCTATCGGTGTCGTTTTGGTAGACCTGCATGACAACTTTTAGAATATCCACCTCGTTCGCGCCGCTTGGCCAATCCTTCTCCAAGTTGTTGTAGATGCCGCAGAACTTGGAGATTTCCGGGCTAACTCGGTCGAAATGAAACCGGACCATCTTCTGAGTGCGCGCCGGGACGCCCTCCGGTCGGCTGCTGTTGTATGCAACGACAATCCTTACCCAAAAAACTTTGAATTTTTGTTGGTTGACGACGATGGGATCCTCACTAGTGTCGACATATACCTCGAAGATCCATTTTGTCTCTTCCGAGGTGTATGCCGCTAGAACTTCGCTACCCGTCGGCTGGTCGGATAGTTGGATGTCGTCCAACTGCTGCGTGTAGGGATGCCCGGTTAAAACTGAACCAACGGTTTTAACCGGAACTGCGGGTTTCGGTTTTTGAACCGTAACCGCCGGAAACGGTTAAACCAGAATCGGAAAATCGATTCCGGTGGTTCGGTTACATTTTCGAAAAAATAGAACCGAAACCGTCGGTTTTCAGCTTTTGCAGGCTACGGGCATATGCGACAGGTCTAGGCTAACACAGCAAGCTGAAACTGCCGGTTCCTGTTGCAAAATCGGCGGTTTTCCGATTTTTTTTTTCAAATTTTCCCCACCCAATTTTATCTATAAATACCCCCTCATCATCCTTATTTCAACTTACACCTTTTGTATTAACAAGAATTCTCTATTCTCTACCTCCATCATCTCTACCTCCTATTTCTCTCTACTTGTGCAAATTGTGGTTACTTTCACTACTATACTTGTTTACTTATCATTTATATTCACACATTTACACAAATTACACTATATACAATACACA
>JAYDZE010554682.1:0-13188 GCA_034509125.1 Monilaria moniliformis | reverse complement strand
CTATGTAATTGACCTTCGGAGCTCGACCTTCCAAAATATCATCAAAAACAGGAGATTGATCAAGTACATTGATATCATTTCTCGAATCTGGAGTTCCAAAAAAGGCATGCCAGATCCAAAGATCTTGAGATGCTACTGTTTCCAAGATGATTGTCGGCTTCCCCCTTCTTCCGGCATATTGCCCAGCCCATGAAGTGGGACAATTCTTGCATTCCCAGTGCATGCAGTTAATACGACCCAACATGCCTGGAAATCCTTGTTGTTCTCCAATATGCAGAAGTCTTGCCATGTCTTCCTCGGTGGGCTTTCTCAGGTACTCATTATCGAAGTTAGATATAACACCTTCAACGAACTTGATGACGGATTTACGAATGACTTGTAAGCTCATTCTGAAATATTCGTCGTGCAAGTCTGCTGATGACCCATAGGCCAAAACCATTATCGCTGCAGTACATTTCTGAATCGCGAACATACCAAGCCGACCAGTGGCGTCGCGCTTTTGCACAAAAAAGTTGTCGGTGTCGACGAGCTTGTTCATTATTTTTTCAAACAAAGGTTTTCGCATGTGATACCTTGTTCGAAAAAATTACGGAGGATAGATTGGATCTTCAGCAAAGTACTGCTTGAAAACACTATTGTGACCCTTCTCACGTTTTCTTTCAATGTATCGTCTAGAAGCTCTAACCACATGGGTTATAGGTTGTAAAGATAGAGTTGTTGCACAAATGACTACATCCTCGATCATTCAGTCGATTTGCTGATTTGGTTCAACAATTCTTTCTTCCCATTCATCATCTTCGAGAAGATTGGAAGCATCAAAATTAGAACTTGATGACATTTTTTTGGGAGAGCAGACTCAATAATTTGTGTGTAGTTTTGGTGAAGCATATATATAGGGGATGTTTGTAAGCATCACTTGAGCATAGGATACCACCATTTGTGTAAGTATAACTTGTCATCTTTTGATATTTTGATTCTCGTGAGCACATGTGATGTTTTGATTCTCGTCAGCACATGTGATGTTTGTGAGCATAGGATACCACCAATTGTGTAAGTATGACTTGTCATCTTGTGATATTTTGATTCTCGTGAGCACATGTGATGTTTGTGAGCATATGATACCACCACTTGAAGAATATGTTATTCTCATCATCCATAGTAAACAACAAGAGATATAAAAAAATTGTAGCAAAGAAGAAAGATATGTGGAGAAAAGATGAGATTTTTTGTGTGTGTAAAATCATAGCAAATTTGGTCCCTATTTATAGAAAATGAAAAATTATGAATTTTGGTATAATTTTTTTTTAATATAGTATATTAAAAATATATGAATATTAATAAAAATAATTAAGCACTAATGAAATTGTGCCAAATGGCATAATCTCATTAGTGCATGCATGAAAGATTTGGCACAATTTCATTAGTGCATGCATGAAAGAGAGAGAGACCAAGTAGTCTCTTTGTTTGGAGAGACCAACCATGGTTTAGGAGAGAGAGACCTTTTTTGTTTAATATCTTAGGTGGCGGTCGACCACCTTGTTTTGATGCACCGATAAATATGGCCTAATGGAAGCCTCCAATGTCTAGCTCAATCTGTCAATTAGATGGGCTCAATACTAAGAATATAAATAGAGGAGAAACCCTTATTTTAGGGTTAAGCAGAAGCAGTGACTCCATCTCCATTTTCTTCTCTGAAACCCTACTTCTACTCCGTCCCTTTCTCTTCTCATCCTCCAACATGCCGCCACCGCCACCTCTCTACCCACCGGCATCCACCACCATGTTTGACAGACTTACTTTTTCTCTCATTCTTTTCGCCGAACACCTTTGTTTCGATATTTTTCTATGCGGTCTTGTAAGTTGAATCTATGTCATTTATGCTGCTGACTTTTAAGTTATTTATCCAATTCAGCCTCTTTCATGAAATGATATTTGCAAGTTCTAGTCTGATTATCAATATACATTGTGATTTATTTTCATTTCTTTGTTTGGCGTTGTAGGCCCAACTACTGTAAATGTTCGAATAAAATGGCTCGCTCCAGGCAATTTTCATTTGGTGAGTGTTTTTTATGGTCTTCCATATATCCTACTCAATGCTCTCAAAGACATTAAATTAAATAATTAACTTAATCACTTAATCAAGAATAACAGAAAATTATGAATAAATAAATAGCTTAATTTTTATTTTTATTTTGCGTTCAAGAATTGGAATCTAACAATTCGAAACTGTTGGTTGTTGTTTACATGTCTAGAACTTGGAATAATGGATTCATGGTATGAAAGTTAAATTATTTGTTCATATTATTCTTAGATTCGGTACAACTATTCAGAAAATGTTTCAAAATTTTAAGTTTCTCTGATCAAAATGTTAAAATTTATAGCATTTATTTTGCTTGTATATATGTCAGTCCAATAATTTAACTAAGTTAGCCCATCAAAGCCCAACCCATTATATAAGTAAAATACTTCAAAACTTCATTTTTCCCCAAAATATCAGATGGAGGTGCTGCACCACTCTCTTCTTCTTCCTCATTGGATTTCTCTTATTCTTCTTCTCCAATACGGTACGTCATCTTTATCTCTATTCAGCGCCACTACTTCTTTTCTTCCTCCTCGTCCTCGTTACGCTTCTTTTCGGTCTTCCGCTAATTATGTGCTCTTCTGCCTTTCTTCGAAATGCTTCTTCCCATCACTCTCCATCATGTCGGCGTGAAGAAGGAAAATAAGCGAAGAGCAAACTGAAGAGAAATGAAGAATAGCGAAGTGAAAAATGAGAAGAATAAGAAGGAAATGAAAGATAATAAAACTAAAATGAGATAATAAACAACACTAGAAACCAAGATGAATAACATACTTAAGAATATGAAGATAAACGAAAAACAGTTAGAACATTTCATAGGCTTTGCAGAAGCCTAATTTCATGGATAAGCTTCTGGTATTGAGAATTGTGAGAAGCTTTCATTTCATTACATAAAATTTATTATAAACTTTTAACATATGCATTAGACAATTTTATTATAAGTTTTGTATGTGATTATAAAAGTTGGCGGGAAAAGAGTATTGTTGTAAATATTGCCACATTGCAGCTTTTATATATGTAAGAGATTTTGTGTCCTTTTGCTAGTAAAAAAATATATACTTCGGTAATTATATATTCTAATTACTTTATTCGCTTTAATCACTTGGAACACTCAAGTGTATTGCTCTCAAAGAGTGATTTTGCTTTGAGGTATAAGAAATGAATAAGCTTCATTTACCATTTTATACTTCGTTGGCTACTTTGTTTTGACGTAATAAAAATTTGGGTAGGCTATATAAAATTTCAGATAACATATTTTCTCTTAGATAATGTATAATTTCATATCTAAAAAAGAATATTATAATTTTATACCACCTTTTATCATTTAAAACAAAATAAATAAAAAATATATAATTTCACTTTAAATAATAAATTTATATTTCATTATTGTATTTCTTTATTTAGAGGAATTTAAAGAAAATAGACAGGGATTCTTAAGGTTCAATTGTCACATCTTCCTTTCTCCTTGTATGAAAACTAAAGAATTAAAAAAAGGAAAAAATCATTATTTAGAAACTTATTACATAAAAAGATAGATTATCTACATGACAGATATGCTATTAATAATATTATTATTTAAATTAGTGTTAAGACATAATTATTATTGTGCGAGTCTTTAAAGATGAATAATCTTGTTTTATAATATATATTTTACTCATTTCTTAACTAAAAACTGATTGATCATCATCGCTAGTGACTCTACTTCAGGTAATTCTATTCATAGCTCTCAATTTACTTATTATAATTCCTAAATTAAAACATGAATAAAAATAACGAAGAATTTACAATTTTATTCCCACATCTCAAAATATAAAATATAATTTTGTCGAAATATACATTTTTGAAACCCTCATAGCCATCGATTTTTTTTTTTACGTAACTCTCATAGCCACCTTTAAAATCTGTAACATCGAACTTTAATCCCATAGCCGCCGGTTTCAAAACCTTACATGGAGAAATATGATACGCAACTTTTAATCACGTTGATAGTCTAATAAGAAAAAATTGGAAAGTGAGAATGGCTATGAAGAGAGAAATGGACCTGCGCGGAGGATAAGCGGCGGCGCTTCACTGCCTTCTGATGTTAGCGGCTGTCGGCGTTCTCACTAATTGTGAGCGGGTAAATAAAAACTTTATTCTTCATTGAAAAGTCAGTGATACATACTTACACATTTTCATCTTAAAATAATTAGAAAAATCATAATTTTATAAATATAAATAAAAAAATATACATTTTATCATTTTGATTAGATATAATTTTCCCTCGAAACTAAATGTTTATATACATTGTTAAGAGAAATAGTAACCTAAATGTTTGTTTTTTTTTAGTCTTTTGTGGCTCGTTTTTTCATAATAATCTCATCGCGTTTGCATGATGAGTTTTTGGTTTTTCTTTTTTTTTTTAAAAAAAAAAAAAAAACTGAAAAGAGTTTATATTTACGATAAATGAAAAAGAACCGAACAAAAAATATATCAAGAGCCAAGATAGATTTAGTATGTCAAGTCAAGTGCTAATTTTATAGTTTTTTCCTATTATAATTCAGTGACTACTTGCTAGTATAATATATTTATCAAATTCCCAATGTCATTTTCCACTAGCTTTTTCCAAGATTCTCCCTTTGCTAAGTGCCCTGTAGAGTAGTTTTAATATGGCAATAATTATATTCTTGCCAGTATTGGGTTGTTAAAAATTCTATCACATGCAGTAACGATGATTCGCGGCAGAATAATTCATAGGGATGTGGAATATTGTCAATATCTTATTGGCGATAAATCTATCATATAACCAGATGGTCAATATGCCACTTACCATTTGTATATCTACATTTTCAATTTTCCCAATGTCAATTTTTATTAAAATTATCATAAATTATTACCAGGATCGTCAAATTAATAATTTACATAAAGTTCAAAATTTTTATTCATCTATTCAAAGTTAAACTGGAAACTGGAAAATATATTACATGAGGCTTTACTGTTACATAAATTGTAAATTTGATTATCCCTAACAACAACTTCTGAGTTATTTATTATAACTGCTTTTATCACCCACGCAATGCGTGGGGATAATTTTTTAATGTAATGATATTAAATAAATTCTTACATAATAAATAAAAAAACTAATATACCTCCCACGCAATGTATTGTATTGTGATTTGAGATTTTCTTGATTTGCATGAAAACTTTATAATTATTAGTTTAATCCAATAACATTAAAAGTTGATTCCAAATTTATTAGTTTCAAAGTGAAAAGGTAACTCAACCGACGGATATGAAAGAAAAGAGCAATAGATACATACAAACCTACTTAAACTAATAATGATAAATTGTTTGATTAAATTTTTTAATGAGTCGAGTAATTGTCATTCACTTACCCTGATTTCATTTTAAAATAGACACCGATCCGAAATAAAAATCGATTAAAATCATTCTTAAAACAATAGTACTTAAAAATCAACTATGCAAATTCAAACACTCATAATCAAGATTCAAGAACAAAACATAACCCCCATATAGATAAAAAGAAGAGTGAACTTTAAATTTAGTTCCTAGAGACAAGACAACATACAATTTATTCATCTGAATTTGAAAAAATTACAAAACACCCTTCTAAACTCGAAAAAATCAAATTACAAAATGTCCTTGAACCCTTCAAGGGTATAAATTTCATTTTCACTTTATTTCAGCTGACATTTTACAATATCATAAGTATTAGCAAAATATCATAACAGGGTCCTAAATGAAAAAAATTGTGAAAAATATATAATTAATATTTTTGTAATTAATTTTTCTTGATAATTTCATTAATCCTCCTTGTTTTTCATTAATTTCCTTAATCTCTAAGACTGAAAAATTAGTGTCAAAATTTTATGTATTACGAATCATGTATGAACCAATTTGGACAGGGTAAAACAATTGAACAAATCTTCAATAATAATAATAGTAATAATAATAATAATAATTAATTAATTAGAGATATTAAATATGTATTACAACTGTCAAGATTAGTACAAGATGAAACATAAATATACCTTTTTTTTCTTTTCTAGTAATTGTCAAAATTAAATTTAAAGATTGTATCACAGTGGATTTGAACCTGAAACCTTCAGCCTTACGCCTTAACCACTCAATTGTTTGGCCAATACATACAATATACTTTAAATTTTGTCAAATAATAGTAAACATTGTTGAAATTGTAGCATATATGGGAAAAAGAATCTGAAAACCTGCAATAACTTGAAACAAAGTCCATAGTATACAAAGTCAATAGTATACAATAAATCGAACTTCAGAGCTAAATTTTTTGACTTCTGCTATGTAAAGAAGTTTTACTCGGAAAGTTTTGGTTTTACCAATTAAAATAGTGCTTCCAACTTTTTTATACAAGTTATACAGACTCACATTTATGCATGGAAGATAACTCAGGAACTATTTTAAATATGTTTTAAATTCGAAGAGAAAAAAATAATTATTTAAAAATATAAGTTATGTAAAATGTTGAAATTTTAAATGATGATAACTTGCTCATTTTAAATTTAATTTTCAAATATTATATATCAAATTAAAGCTCTTTTTATGATCTTTCATTTAAGGTGTATATTAATTTTTTTTATCCAAAATAATAATACATGAAAATGGAAAAATGTGGTTTGAGTGCAAAATGAGAAAAAAGTAAAAATAAAAGTCACATTATTTTCCTAAAATATAGCAACAGCCTATAGATTTAAAAAAAAAAAAACAATATATGGATTTCAATGTAATGGGCTGTAGATTTTCTTTTTAAAATAAAAAATGCATGTAGTGGTTTTCTGATATTATTTTTAATCTCCCTATTTTTCGGTTGTTCAATTAATATTTCAATTTTTTAAAATCTTAACTTTTTAATTTGATTTATTTAGACATTGTAAAATATTAGTTGGTAAAGAAAAATATATAACTGGATTAATATGAATTTATTGCGTTAACATTTGTTATTATTTGATTTACCATTGATTAATATTATTACGAAATTATGATTCATATCAATTTGTAATCAATTGAAAATAAAAGTTATCCCTTTAATAATAATATAGATAAAATATTAAAAAAATGTATGCATAAACTAATTATCAACGATGCTACTTGAAGTAGATTATTCATGTTTAGTATAAAGTGGTCAATATTATATGTAAATTGCCTTTAAATTAATTTTCGTTATATAATTGACACTATGATTAAGGAGCACCCAATCTCTGACTTTTTGTCTTTATTCCAATTATACCCCTGCATATCCTACCCAATATTTTACAAGTATACTCCTTTTGCCGCTGCCATTTCTCGTCCTATACCAAACCACCATAATCACCCCTTCTCTCTCCCAATAGCCACCGCTGCACTTTACCAACTCCCGCCGTCCGATCAAGCCGCCGTCCAAATCGACGGTAGATATGGCTCAGCTGACTCGCCGCGCCGCCGGTCTCAATAAGTCCCTCCCCGCCGCCCTCTTCGCGGCGCGGGGCCTCGGCACCGCCTCCACATCCCCAATCACGGTGGAGACCTCCCTCCCCTTCACCGGCCACAAGATCGATCCGCCGTCCCGCTCTGTCGAGACCTCCTCGCAGGAGCTCCTCACCTTCTTCCGCGATATGGCGCTCATGCGCCGCATGGAAATCGCGGCCGATTCGCTTTACAAGGCGAAGTTGATTCGTGGATTCTGCCACCTATACGACGGCCAGGAGGCCGTCTGCGTCGGGATGGAAGCCGCGATTAATAAGAAGGATTGCATAATAACCGCCTACCGCGACCACTGCATCTTCCTAGGGCGTGGGGGAACACTGCTGGAAGCGTTCGCGGAGCTGATGGGGAGGAAATCCGGGTGCTCGAAGGGGAAGGGAGGCTCGATGCATTTTTACAAGAAGGAAGGAGGTTTTTACGGCGGACATGGAATCGTCGGGGCGCAGGTTCCGTTGGGTTGTGGATTGGCCTTCGCGCAGAAGTACAGCAAGGATGACAATGTGACGTTCGCGATGTACGGAGACGGTGCCGCGAACCAGGGGCAGTTGTTTGAGGCGTTGAACATGGCCGCCTTGTGGGATCTGCCTGCTATTTTGGTCTGCGAGAATAATCACTGTAAGATGCTTCTCGAACTTGCTGTGCTATGAGATAACGACATAATAAAGAGGTGCTTGATTTATTGAACTTAATTAGAGATGATTAAATTTCATCGGTTCCAATTTTCGGCCATATGCGTGACAGTCGTGGTATTGATTATAAGATTGGTTACTAGGGGAAAGATTGTTGTAGTATGTTTTAGAAATATGAACTCTCACTTTTGCTTTGTTAGTATGATGCTTGGGACTTTGGAGTTATGATCATCTACTGAAGGAGTGCATATAAAACTTTCTAATTGGCAAAGCTTCTTCACTTACATGGGTTTAGTGTAAAACAGACAACTGGAAGATCTCAGCTTATACTTTTCTTTCACTTTCCTTTAGATATAAAGTAAAACTAAGGACCTTCTACTTGATTCTCGTTGAATATTCAATTTTGCAAAACCCTACATGACCTAGTATATGTTGCCTTCTATGTATGTTTGTTTGGACTTGCAGTATATATATTATCGTGCTCAGGTTTATTTGATTATGGATTATTGATTTGCTTCATTGAATTGGCATATAGATGGAATGGGCACAGCAGAATGGAGGGCAGCAAAGAGTCCTGCTTATTACAAGAGAGGAGATTATGTTCCAGGATTGAAGGTAAAATTGGCTTTTTGTTTCTTATTTACTTTTGCAATATTACATTAATTTTCAAGTTCTAACATGCTATATGTAACAATTGGTATTGGAAAGTTTAGAAGCCAAATGATGTGAATCCTGTGTGATACTGCGGGTTAAGTATGAATTGAATTACTTACGAGTTTTGGTTGAGTTTACTACTAGTTACAAGTATTTATTCAGTGACTTTTTAAATGTTTATGTGTCATATTTGTGTGTTTCAATTTCACTTCAGAAGGGATGACTCTGAAAAATGTCTTCAGTTATAAAATGCAACCATTTTATTTTAGTTGATTGTACATCACGTTGTCTTACTTATGGTATTTGAAAGTTTCTACCATGTGGTATTTGAAAGTTTGGGGCCAGTGGTATTTGAAAGTTTCAACTATGTCCTACTTATGGCTAGAAATGTTTAGATCAGATTCCTGTGTAGGATATTTCCAGTGGGGTTGGTGTTGACTGTTGAGTTTGTTGAAATGAGAAAGATTTTAGGTCCTTAATTATATGTGAATTATTGATGGATTGACTGGGAGAACAAGGGCTCTGCCAGTTTAAGCTGAACGATACTGGGAAAATTGATTCAAAAATGAAACTGATGACTTTGTGTGGTGGGAAGTGGTTTAATTACTTAAGTTAGCTGCTCTATATGACATGTAATTTTTATATTTGTTTTGAAGGTGGATGGTATGGATGCCCTTGCTGTCAAACAAGCATGCAAGTTTGCAAAGGAGCATGCTCTCAAGAATGGACCAATTGTGAGTGTGCCTTTGTTCCTGCCTTCTTGACCTGAATTTCCTTCTTCTGTTGTCCTCATGTAGATGTTCTCTATCTTATATTCTTATTTCATGTGCGTACAACAGTGCCCTTTTACCTTGTTTTATTACCAATAAACAAGTGATGCGGGATGTTGTCGAAGTGATTATAGAAATCCAAGGGTATATTGTGGAGGAATATCTCTCTTCTTAATAGCTCCATTTTGTTTTTATTTGATCTGAACACTCATTATTCTGGGCTTTCTTGCTAGAAGCTCCTGTATTTGCTGCCTACATATTTTATGGTGTTCAGATTGCTCATGGATGGATATTTCCTTGATACCCAGACAAGAACTCTGCCTCAGTTCTCAAATGTTACAATTTGATAACACTCATTCATCTGCTTAAATATGTTCAGATTCTTGAAATGGACACCTACAGATACCACGGACACTCCATGTCTGATCCTGGAAGCACATATCGCACACGTGATGAAATTTCTGGTGTTAGACAGGTGGATATAAATTTAAAATTTAAACTTGAAGCTTGAGCCTCATGCTAGGCCTGTACTCAATTAATTCTCTTTTCTGCAGGAGCGTGATCCAATTGAAAGAATCAGGAAGCTTATCCTGGCTCACGATATTGCCACTGAGAAGGAACTGAAGGTAAAAACCAGTTCTATCAATCTTCTTATGTAGTAATATATCATGTTTTACACTTATGTCCCTGGGTATTTGATTTTCCTGGATCAGGTCCTTTTCTAGATCCTCCTAGTCTAGTTTTTTATTGAATGATTGTCTTGCACAAGTTTCCAATTCTGGAATGAAATTGTGGTGAGGTTATGTATTGTTTCTGTTCTATCATCACAGGATACTGAGAAAGAAGTAAGAAAAGAGGTGGATGAAGCCATTGCACAAGCTAAGGTTTGAAGTCCCATACATTCACATGGTTTTCCATGGCATTACAAATTTAAAAGAATACTTCATGAACTTTGGTTTGTATCACAATCTACCTCTATCTGGTTTTGCAGGAGAGTCCCATGCCTGACCCTTCAGAGCTGTTCACTAATATATATGTCAAAGGCCTGGGAACTGAGGTAACCTTATTTCATTATACTTATTTATTTTTAAGGTGACCCTTAACAACTATAGAACTGAAGGTTCTCTTAACACCCATATCAAGTTCTCATCTCTTCTTGTACCTACTTTTCCAACTGCTCTATTGGCTTTTGTTTTGATTTTGTGCATAAGACAAGTAAACTGGAAAAGGATCATACAGCATCTAATAGACTAATATATGTTTTCTCATTTGACCTGTTTTAATTAACCAAAAGTATCCATGAAATCTAATTTCACAAATCTAGGTTGGTTAAGTCAAGCCATTAACTAGTTATATTTCTGAAATAAATAAACCTAATTAGCTTCGCATAGTAACTATCTTTTCAGCATGGTGAAAATAGATTCTGTTAATTTTGTCTGTTGCTTGGCAGTTTGAAGGAACTAAATCCAGATGAAAATAGAGAGAAGATTCAGTTTTAGATCCATTTGTTCAATACCTAACCTAGGACCATAGAAATTGTATTGGACTTGAATATTCAAGGAAAAAGAACTTATCAAATTCAAACTACTCAGATCAACTCAATATGGTCTGACCGCAAAAAAGAAACTGCAAAGGATATCTAAAAGCATGTGTGGGTTGAGAGATTGTTTTGTGCCATTTTATCAAAATTTCTGTGTCACAATATGCAACTCAATCTGTGATTCAGTATCATTAGGTACCATTTTCCTATGACAATCTCTGCCATCTTCATGCTTGCTCTGAAGCATTTGGTTGCTTTCTTTCTTGTTCTGTCTGTTGATTTACTTATCTATTATCAACTTTTGTTTTATGAAGTTAATTTCTGAGTTATGCTGGAGCATGATGTATATGTATATATTCTATTTACATGTTTCCTTAGGAATTACGGTCTTTTGCCAGATGGACCATTTGTTATCAAGTGTAAGAAAGTATCAATATTCATATGGCACTGCGAATTCAAATATTATGCTAATTACCTAAAGACATGTCTTACTACAACTTGTTTGTAATCTGACTGGAGTTTGCATTGATTACAGTCATTTGGAGCAGACAGAAAAGAAGTGAGAACTATACTTCCATGAGTGAGAACATCAATAATGATTCAACATGCCAACCCCGATCCTTGGACTAACTGGCAATAAAGTAAGTAAAACTCAGACAATAAGAGTTTGCTGTTGGAGAATCTCCATATCCTGATGAAAGCGCCACTCATTTTTTGTTTCCCTTCTTCGCCCTTTCCAAAGTTGTGGATATTAGAGAAGATTGATTGTGTTCGGTTTCTACTCTTATTGATTAAATTTTTTGCAGCAAAACTCAAATGTGAAAACTGAAATTGAGAGAGAATGAGAAGTCAGCTTTTACTGGTTTGTTTCCATAGTTATAGTTGTGGAGATCATTTCTTGCTACCATGCTTCTACTTTATGTGCCATTGCATCGGTGGAAATATTTTTTCTTGGTGAAATCTGTATTCAGTTGTATTGTCGCTTGATTAGCAGAATTTGCAGAAATAGCACGAATTGAGACGATTAATATTGGAAGGACATTTTGGTAGGAATATTAATTGCATAATATTTTCAGAATGTAGGATTTTTTTTTTGTTCTTTTTTTGTGGCATCTTATATATACTACTGGTATGTTTCTAACTGGATGCACAAATTTAATTGGCTCGATTTATTGTATGTTCGTTTATAAATTGAAAAATAGTATGTTAACATATGGAATGTGATTGCCAATTGTATAATCGAGTGGACCAGGAGATTTTTGATCAAGTTTCCATTAATAAAAAACACGAGATCTTTTGGAATCCTATTATGATTTGAGAACACCTGCAGCAGCCGCTTTTGCGGTGTGCGGTGGGGTGCTTCGAAAGCGGGGGGTTGGGTGAGAGGCGGCAATGTTGCGTCAGCTGGCAACATGAAACAGAGTGGATGCGCGCTGGTAGGATAAAGGCCTGGGCAAACGGGTACCCGCGGGTACCCGACCCGAACTATCGGGTACCCGCACCCGAAAATACTCGAAAGCCAACACCCGATACCCGACCTGATCGCATCTTCGGGTACCCGCATACCCGAAATGGGTACCCGCACCCGGGCATTCGGGTACCCGATTTCCCGATTTCAATTTTTTTTTTTTTTTGTTTGTTTTCTCTTTTGAATTAATTGTTGTAATTATTTAGATTTGATAATCTACATCAATGCATTGATTAATCATTGCATAACTTGTATTATAATTTATAACTTATAAGATTTTCACTCATATTCATATATAATTTTTTATGATCATTGGTCAATAATATTTTCGATTCATACCAAGTGATTGAGAAATTAAATTTCTCTAAAAGCTCCATCACAAATTACCAAATTAAATTTATGAAATTGCATTGTTACAAAAAAAAATGAAAATATCCCCTTAGTTTATTTAACTTTCCTTCCACCTGTTTTTTTTAAAACAAAAAAAAACCAACAACAAAATTCAAATCATCAATCACCATTCATCAATTCAATCATCATTCATCATCCATCAT
>JAYDZE010554671.1:0-13189 GCA_034509125.1 Monilaria moniliformis | reverse complement strand
CACATTCAATTAGAACATAACTAGGGTAATAATGTTAGGATAAATATTGTGAAAATGTGTGAATGATGTCCAACCAGCTCTTGGCTTATATGAAATGGTCAAGAGATGCAATTATGAGTACTATCCTTACATTTCTGGGATAAACTACTGCATCTTACAATTAACATGATATTCTGCTAGCTAAAATGATCTTTTTATTGAATAGTAAGTTATTTAGATATATTACTCCAGACAGATGTTCAGCTACTGGGTCAATGTAAGAACAAAAAGACCAGTTTCAGGACATTATGTTAATCGTAGAATGGCAATAACTTGTCAAATGCATCAGAGCAACTAGAACTTACTTATGATTATTAACTACATAACATATACACTGATTGAATAAGAGTCTCAAGTTCTAAACCTAAATAAGAGCTGCAGCAGGACACTATCTAGCTTCAACAATAACTACATATCTCACACCCATTTATAACTTGAATGCTAGAATGTGAATCAAGATTCCAGAGTAAATACCACAGGGGAATATCAGCATGAAACCACAAACATGAGATATTATAGAAAAAGAAAAGAAAAAAGAAAACACCCTAATGAAATTTATGTAACAGCAGCACTGAGACCTCCTGAAACTTACGAGGAAATATCACTTTTCTGGATAAATCAGAAACAAAATTAACCTTATCCATGAAAAAGGGTCCGATCCATTTGAAGAAAACCGCGCCCAACACGGCAACAAACAACACCACCAGCACCAGTTTCGCCCACCACCACATAGACCACAACCACCCTCCATCATCAGCGGAAGCCCTATCGTCGACGCCTCCACCGCCGCCGCAACAACCAGACGTCGACGTTTCCGCCTGCCACTGGGCCCCGCCATCCTCCAATTTCACGTAATCCTCCACGAGCTTGCGGTCCTCCTCATCGCCAGCATTGTAAGTCATGTCACGCCAACACAAAACCCTAACCTATTGATCAATCGATTGGTGCCGCAATCAAACACAAATTATGAAAATCAAGACGAAAATCCGGACACCCGAAACACCTGAGTGAGTGAAGGATTTCAGTTTTCAGCAGTAACTGCTAAATACGGCAATTTTATGTAAGAAAATTTCTTGAGGAAGAAAATCAGCACAATTTGGTAGAGAAACAGCAGAATTTCGTACAGCTGAAAGAATGAATTGGAAATGCAGAGTTCTTAGTTTCAACTTTCATATTAGCGAAAATAATTATTTTAATATTAATAGCAAATTATAAAGCGTTCAAGGGTAAACGAAGAATTATTATTGATAATTTTTTAAAAAAAAATAGATGTTAGGTGCTTCCTTTTGTTTCTTGAGTTGGTTATCTTAGTATTTCAATTATTAAGTTTTATAAAAATATAAAATCAAAGAGAAATTTTTAAATATTATTAAATTATTGTATGAAATATGATTATTTTCGAATAATGTATTATTATATGTATGATTAAAAATGTGATATAAAAAATGCATTTATATATATAATAATATATTTATAAAATAATAAAAATTGATGCATGTTGTTTTTTTGAAAAAGCGACATCGCAGTCTATGTAACATGTGACATTGCAGTCTAAGATATAACACGTGAAAAAGCAACATTGCCGTCTATGTAAATGCACACCATTGCCTCATAAAATAAAAATAAAATAAATGATAAAAAATTTCACTACTAAGAATCCAATTTATTTTTTTGACTATATAATGCTTATTTAGTTAATTTAATTATATAGTATATATATGACACACAAATTCACTAGGAAGATTTTGAACTTCTATAAATTGATTACTTTATACTATTATTTAGACATACAAATTTAATGATAATAAATATTATCACCATAAACATAATATACATTCATAACCAAAAAATAATGAACTATATATTGTAGGTTACTGATCTATAAATACATAAACTTTAGTTAATTTATGAATTGCATATTTTTTTGGTATGAGAATATATAAAATTTTGATTTATTATAATTTTATCACAAGAAAATTTTCAAATTTAAAGTTGATCTGGAGATGCTGACTTTTCTATACAGACTTATTGTTCGACGAACAATTTTACGTCGATCGGAACTAAGTCGGTCGATGAGTCATGTGGAAATTTTTTTGCCTTCATGTCAGCTTCAAATTTGAAAATTTTAAATTCGTAAAAATAACAATAAATAGAAAATTATGTATTCTCATACCAATTTTTTATATATAATTTATGAATTAACATTTATGTATTTACAATCTAAATAGTCCTATTTCCTATTTCCTATTTTATTTTACGTAGCATTATACTAAAAATTAAATTTAAGGACCGCACTTTTAGACGGATCTGGACAGTGGACAGGGACAGAGCCTCTAAAATCAACAAATCACTTTCAGAGTTCACTTCCCCACAGTTGACTCTCTCTCTCTCTCTCTCTCTCTCTCTCTCTCTCTCTCTCTCTCTCTTCACTGTCTGATGAGAATCATGAGTATGAGCGTCAATGGCAACCTTCTCCACCACTCTCACACCTTCCACCGCCGCCCATCTCTCCCCCAATCTCCCAATCTTTCCCCTATCGCTGCCGCCGCTTCTTCCCGGCACAATTCCTCCCACTTTTCAGGTTGGTCTTCTCTCAAACCATTTAAAAAAAAAAAAAAACCGAGATACAGTGAAAAAGTTTTGAGTTTTGTTGATTGAATTCCTCTTCTCTTTTAAGGGCTGTGTTCGTCAAGCTTCCTCTATCATCCAGGCTCTGGTGAGTTCTTCTTTTCTTATTTATTGTATTGTGTGGAATTAATATCTAGAAAAAAAATTTCTTGGCATTATGAGCTAGTGTTGCTTCTTAATGCATAAATTAATACGGATTGGTGTTATTTCTTTTTCCTGGAAATGTTAGGACACCAATATTGCTAGTTTCTTTTGTTCGTTTTTTTTCATTATTTTTTTTGTCCTACTTAATTGTGTTGAAAATGTAGGTGGAATAAGTAGATTGTCATTAATCAGCAAGTATGCTCCTGATAATCTATCGCCATTGGATCACGAATCTGAATCTTCTAAGGTATGTTTCCTAAAGAATGATTCTTGAAAATTTTCTGAGATTCACATTTTTTATATTATTAACTAACAACACTGCTATGAATCAAGAAATACTGAAAAAAAAAGAGTAATTGAAATATCTTGTCATACACATTAAGTCTCTTCTCAATACCAAAATTGAGGTATATTTGCTTCTGGCTTCAGATTCAGGAGAAAGTTTCCTTCCTGACCATTTTGAAAGGAGCAAATTCTTTTCTGCCTCAAGTGGTTCTAGCCAGCACAATATTGGCTCTTGTATACCCGCCTTCATTCACTTGGTTCACTAACAGGTGTGTTCGATTACTCAAGAATAGTTAAATGATAGAGGTTTTTTGTATGACATCATTGGCATGCTCTGTTGCATTGTTCTACAAAAGATGATTAGTGTTAAAGACACTTACTTTATGTGTGTGTGGCCCGACTTTAGAAGTTCGATTACCTTGTAAACAGTTCTCATGTAACTTGTACAATTAAGTTATGAAATGATATTTTAGGTGATCGTGTACAGTAGACAGTTTTTGATTGCTCATGACAGTTAATGTGGTTTCAGCTAACAGCTTAAAGTGAGACAATATGAATAATAATTTTAATCATTGGGGTTAAATTTAGGTATTATGCTCCAGCGTTAGGCTTTCTGATGTTTGCTGTCGGAGTTAATTCAAGCGAGAAGGATTTTCTCGAAGCGTTTAGGAGACCAGCAGCCATTTCTGCTGGCTACATTGGACAGTTTGTTGTAAAGCCCCTCTTTGGATATATTTTTGGCACGGTTTCAATGAAAATCTTTGGTCTCCCAACTCCCCTAGGTAAGATTTCTTCTGAGTGATTTCATGAGAAGTGATGAAAAAGGCCTAACTTTGGCTACTATGCGTTTCAGCTGTTGGGATCATGTTAACATCTTGTGTTAGTGGGGCGCAGCTCTCGAATTATGCCACATTTTTGACAGATCCGGAAATGGCTCCTCTTAGCATTGTCATGACATCTTTGTCCACTGCTTCAGCAGTCTTTGTCACCCCCTTTTTGTCGTTACTTCTTATCGGGACTAAGCTGCCCGTTGATGTGAAAGGAATGGTTTCCAATATACTGCAGATTGTTGTCACTCCTATCGCCACCGGCTTGCTCTTGAATAGGTAGGTACTAAGTTGGTAGATATCACGATTTCTAATCCAAATTTTCTTGTTTTTGTACAATATTGTCTCTTATTTTTGTTGACTCGCACCTGTAGATTCTTTCCTAAACTTTGTACTGCAATTCGTCCGATTTTGCCTCCACTCTCAGTGTTTGTGACTGCTCTCTGTGTTGGAGCGCCACTTGCGATCAACGTCAGATCAGTGATGTCTCCTTCTGGGATTTCAGTGCTGCTGCTGGTGATTGCATTCCATTTGTCAGCATTCATTGCTGGATACTCTCTCACCGGTCTAGCTTTTCGTGATCTGCCTGATGTAAAAGCTCTGCAAAGAACACTATCATACGAGACAGGTTGGCTTTATCTCTACAATACTACCATTGATACAATCAGGATGAACAATGATTTGGAGTCGAACTGATTTCTATACCCTTCGACAGGCATGCAGAGCAGTCTTTTAGGCCTCGCGCTTGCCAATAAGTTCTTCCAAGACCCTCTCGTTAGCATTCCACCGGCTATTTCTGTAAGTCCATAACTACATTCTTCGTTGTAAAGAAGGCATCGATGATTCTACTATGATCTTTGTGTCTGGATATTCGCCATAAATTTTTCGGATTTTTGTCCAATTACATCATATATGTTAAAAAAAGCTGCAGCTTTACACTCTTTATACTTTTAATTACTGATTTGATTGTCTTCTTAGTGCAATATGATAATTTTTATGGTGAATTTGCAGACTGTGATTATGTCACTGATGGGATTCTCCCTTGTGATGCTGTGGGCTCGAAGGAAAGAATCTGCTGCCTAATGAGACGACGAGAAACAGCTTTTCATGTGATTGGAGATGGATTGAGGCGCGGAGTGCGACTCACAACTCTATTGCGCTGTCACAAATGCTATGGAGGCGTTGGAGACGAAGAAGAGATGGCGAACGCAAACAGAGCCACCAACGCTATTGGTCGTATGATTCTTGATTCAAATTTTTTACACATGTTTGCAGAAACTCCTGACATGTTGCGAGTTTATTTGACGATGTACCAAAACAGAGTAGAAAGGAAAAGAAACAAAATATTTGGCCTTTTTGGTTGCATACACGACTGTATATTCTGAAATCTCCAGGAAAAAAAATACACTTGTGTAGACTGTGTGACGGATCAAAAGTTGGCAAAAAGATCCTTGATTTGGTTGATGGGCCTTTTATTGCGCTTCGATTTGATTCGATTCGGTTACTGTACACGGGTTGGGATCTCACTAGAGATATACCAGTTGTTATTTTTATGTACACGGATTTGGTTGATGGGCATTTTACTCCCCCGTCTACCAAGAGCGTGTAATTTTCTTTTTTAAACACCTCTCCTTATAATTTATCCTTACAATACTTCATTTTTTGTAACTGCATATGGCCCACCATTTAACCCACTAATAAGACACTTTCTCTAATGATCAAATATCTACCTAACATTTTATTAAAATCCGTGTTATCTCAATGTTGCACGCAGTTGGTGGACGGGAGGATATATGAAGTTTATTTTAAGAGTCTGACGAATGGTTATGAGTACTTTTGTGATTACACTCAAGTTGACAGAAGACATTGACTTAGAATTGGAAAAATGAGTTGGTTGGGCTGGCTTGACCTATCAGGCTTTAGGTTCTATGTGGGCCAGGCCGGCCGGCTGACCGGCCTGCATAGTGCAATTGGACAGGAAATATCTAAGCCCAACCTTTTCCTATCCGAGCTAAAATTACACTCCATATGTCCTTTATAAGTGTTCCCATAATTTTTCGGCATAAATTTTAATAAATGTTAGATACATGTGTACATGAGTGGAAAAAGAGGCCTACAATTATTACAGGAGTATTGTACTTTATTATAGACGTTAAGTAAGTATGTAGATGAATTGTGAGTCTTGATTTTGATGTAAATAAATTAATGTAGTGAGAATCAAACATAAGATATTAGTGAAATGTAGTATCCGAAAATGGAATGAGAACAATTTTAAAAAACAAACTAAATGGCAAAATGAGAACACATAAGGAATGAAGAGTGTATTTAATTAAAAATGTTGCTGAGAAGGTTCTAAAACAAAAACCACATAATATACATATATATATCATTAACAAAAATTGCGCTGAAAATCACATGCATTTTAGCCCTAAATCCCAGTTGGCCCGATGGGCTATCCGAATGGATTTTTTTTCCGGGCCTTGATTTTCCTAGCCAATTCCAACCCAAAACCCGAATACCCTAGATTGACCTAATCATTGGTTCAAAAGATTATGGGCCTAAAACTATGGGATTTGAAAATCATTTTACTCTTGGATCCAAAAGATAAAATTTGTGCTATGTAATTAATTGGATTCATGATATATTAGCTTATTGATACATGTTTAATTAAAGATCTTAGAATGAGATAAGTTTATGTTTCATGATATGTATATAATTATAATTTTTGGATCACCCATTTGATTATTAATGTTATTATTATTACTATAGGATGACTTATTTATATTCTCAAAAATAAAAATAATGGATACATTTTTCAACATAATACTAGAGTACTTTATTTGAGGTACAAATATATTGATCACCTCTACTCACCGTTAATTAATGAAAATTACGTACTCACATACATTAATATTATGAAACTAAAATTATTAATTGAACCAAATAATATGATTGGTTCTTCCTTCATATTATTGAGAGCCATCGACACGTAAATCGCATTGCAAAGACCTTCTTTGAAACTCGGACAATAGGGCAAGCCTCTCTTGGTGTAGGAGGCAAGCCTTCTTCCTCAATTTCTCATTCTCTTCATATATGTTGATGTTCTCCATGTAAAGCTTCAAATTCTTCAACTCTATGTCATCCCCGCTCTTTTCGTCCCGTCGTCTCGTCACGCTGTATGACATGTATGGATGAAGTGAAACAATGAATATAACTTTCTTTTAACGAGAGCATATACCTTACCTCGATAGTCGCGTTGAGAGTCGGAGAACGCGAACTCTAGTTCGTCTAGGTTTGGTCGAGGAAAGGAGCACTTGTGTCCCTCTATTAGCACTACAACACATTTTCAAATAGTAATTTCTAGCAAGTGTTGGGTGCTTTTAATGGTGTCTATATATATATATATACACACACACCTTGTAAGTTGAAAAAATGTGATAATGGGATGGATGAATTTATGAACTTGTCCAATTTAATTGAATGTGGAGGCATGTGTGCATAAAATGAGAAGGGCTACAATTCAAGAATGGTAATGATGATAATCATTACAAGAAGCTGTCAACCCCATCCATACGTAATCATGCATGAAGAAAGAAAAAGCCTAATGTGTAAGAAACTAAGAATGATGGTCTTTTTTTACCTTCCTTGGCTTCACCCACAAATTTACTATGTATGTACCTCCTAATTATCTATCATCATAATTTGAGTTCAATTACTCAGCCTACATACGTTTGACGATGAAATTGAAAACTTTGACAGACAATCTAGATTATGAATTTCAATTTTTTTTCAATCAAATTTCAGCTTTATGTCGAAATCTGAACTTCAAACTCGTGCTAAAGAAAGTCAGAGGCACAACTCTATGCCATATAATTTCATTGGTATTACGTTGCATTAGTTTGTATTATACTTCCAATTTTTGGCACATTAAGGTGATTGTAATGATAAACTAACATTACTGTGGGTGTTTTCTGCTTGTTGAACCCTTTTTTTGGTTGCTTGTTGCTTCTTTTCACCCGTGCTGGTTTGTTTTGTTGTTTGGTTCGCTCTGGTGGGTGGGTGGACTTTTTCTCGTAATCTGCGGGTGGATTGCTCGCTGGTTTTGTCGCCCTTTTTGTGTCTATCTGGTAGGGCTGCTGCGTGTGGAGTAATCTTTTGTTTTGGTGGCTGTTGTGTCAGTTGGGGTTACTTTTGTCAGCCTTTGTTTTGTTGTGTGTGCAGACTTGCTGTTGCTTCACAGCCTCTTCTTTTGGCTTTGTTTCGTTGTTTTTGTCCATTGTTAAGCTCGCCTCCATTATGAGTGGCCTGAGCATTTGCTTGTATAAAAAAAAACTGTCACAAAAGCAACCCATCTTGGTAATATGCCAAATCGGACCAGAATTCATTTCTCAAAATTTGACGGAAGCAAAAGTTTTAGAAATGTCTCATTTAGAGAGAGAGAGAGAGAGAGAGGACGAAGTTGATGACTTGATTAGCATGGGTTGTTTGGAGAGAAAACAAAAAAGCTTTGATGTGTCAATTGACCAAATTGATTTCACATGAGAATTGGAAACCAGTGCTGACTTGTTTCTATCATTTGTGTTGTAATTTTCTTTGTTAATGTGAGTCTTGTGGGTTTGATGTTGTGGCCGAAAATTTGATGCATATCTTTGTATAATATAATGTTTGTTTATTTTTGGAATCTCATTACTCTAAGATAAGATGAAATATTTAATTAATAAAGATATTTTTAAATGGCAAACATGTGGATGAATTTCATTGGTAGCAATTAAGTTAAATCTTAATATTGATAACAATAAATTTTTAACATCTATGAAATCGCGCTATATCAACCCTAGGCTTAAGTTCATGCAAGCTCAGGCCTAAAACTCGATGCTCCCTACAACGTATAATAGGAGTCTCCATATATGTTCAAATAGACACCGAGGAGAATTTATCTACAACGAAATTTACAATATTTTGTCCAATATTTAAGGTGTCCAGCGAGGTTCAACGCGTTCTTCATGGAAGTAGCAAGCCATTCGTATTAACATTATAATAAGGCTCAAAGATCAAATGCAAAGGGGTCATGAATTAATGCTATAAAGCTCAAAAGTCAAGCCCAAAAGGGTGAAGGAAGTATATTTCTCCAACAAATTTCAAGAACTACTCAAAGATCGTTCTAAGATCAACTTGGGTGTTAACGTTATGAAGCTCAGACATCAAGCCCAAAGGGATCATAAATGCATATTTCTCCGACAAATATCAAAGATTACTCAAAGCTTGTTCGAGGATCAATTTGAAGAGCACAGAGGCATATTTCTCCAACAAATTTCAAAAACTACTCAAATATCATATGAGGATCAACTTGAAGAAGATTATCATTATCAATGATCGAGTAGAGATTAATTGCGACCTATAAAAATTCACTTTAATCCATAAATGTTGGTTTTGTAAATAATTTTGTGTTTATTAAATTAAATACATAATTCGTATTTATAGATATTTATACGGGAAGATATACGAAAGACGGTTGATCATCAATTATTCAAAGGATTGATACTTGATAAAATGGACGAGCTTAGTGGAATTACTTGAGAGAAAATTAATTTGTCATCCTTTGGTGACACTGATTGGACTTTACATGCTCAAGAATATTGTTTGATTTTTATGATACATCCATTTGATGAGCAATTAACAAGCACGTGCTATTGGATGAAAAGTAGATGAAATCCTAAGTACTTGGGCTAATTTTAAGAAAATATAGTTGATTCAGATTCCCGAGCGTCCGATTTACTCGAGACACTACAAAAAATACGCGTTTTACAAATGCAATTTATGTGTATATATGTTCTACCACTCACTCACACATTGCACTTTTAATTTGTGTAACCTCTCGAGCTCGAAATGTTAGCCGCCTTTCGAAAAAATGTCTGCCATTATCGCCACAAATATAATAAAATGAGGAAATAATTAATTTTATTGATAAATAATGTTCATGCAAAGGCATCATTATCTATCAAGTTCAGCCAGGAAATGGATACATACAAGACTATTTAAGATGGGCATTGTTGATTTATTCTTGTTGCAATTGAGTACTCAATTGTATTCATCCCCAACTCATAATTCGCCCTACGAATATGACCTTCACCATATATATTGCACTCTAGTGCTCAATGGGCTACCCGACTCAAAGTCGATCTATGTATAATAATAAGAAAGGGTTTTGATTTGAATTTTGAACCATTCTCGATGTATATATACATATACTACGAGTATGTACCTATTTCACCGACTGTACGTACAACCACACACACAAAATGTTTAATTTTTTATCACCTATTATATATTTTTATTTGGATGTGATCGAAGTGGAAATTAGCTCCAATCAACTTCGTTTTGTCACTTTCGTAATAGAGATTTTAGGGTTTTGTTGGACCATTGTAGGTCAGTTTCGTATGTGTGGACTATTATGTTTGGAAACATTTGGATATGAGCATCTAATTATTCAAACTCTTTTCCTTTTTCTCTCCAACCTTCACTGTGATCATTACATTTGTCTTGATAAATAAGTGCCAACCTCGTCAATTTTGACAATAGAGCTCGTCGGTTAGTGACATGCTGCAGACATCCACTAACAGTGGGGAAGACTATACCACCATGAAGTGGGAAACACCGCACGCAGGCGAGATTTGAACTCAAGACCTCTCGCTGATGAGAGTCTTTGGGTGCTTCAACTTTGCCATTTGAGCTAGCTAGGCCTCATTAGTCATTAGCAATATGTCTCTGTAATTAAATAGCTTAATTACACCTAGTTTCGACTCCAAACTACACGAGAGGTGAAACTAGGTGTAATTAAGCTATTTAGTTACACGAGAAATATTGCTAATGAGGCCTAGCTCAAGTGACAAAGTTGAAACACCGAAAGAGATTAGTCTAACGCAACATGACGCATCATACGAAATAGAAAATTTTGCTGAATTTATCTAAGTGTTAATTGCTTCAAGCAAATTTTTTTATTCTTATTGCAAATATATTAGACCCCTTTTTAAAAACGTTGCAGGTAAGTCCTTGCAACCTTTTGTTTTATAGCAAATTTGACCCCAATTTAATTGGTAATTAGAAGTGTGTTATAGCTAGTGAACAAGGGTTCCAGAATTTTGAAACGACGCCGTTATACCATGGAGCCGTAATTTACGATGTCGTTTGGAGGAAAAAGCTATTCCTATTAGATTGCCCGTCTACATCTCAGACCGCTACTATTTACTCCTTCCACCCACAACCAATAGTCCTGTTTTTCCATTTTGATTCGTCCACGAAAATTAGTCTTTTTCTATTTTTTGGTAAGTTTGTCGTAACACATTATCTCAATATATCAACTTATTTATAACTTATATCATTAGGACCAACCACTTTATTTATATCAACTAATATACTCTGACCAGTTTTTTTCCCTCTCCTTCCTACTTTACCAATTTGTATTCAAATATGTGCTCTCCACTATCAAGACTATGGACGGACACAGTAAGAAGGGGAGAGTGGCTTAAGCCCCTAACAAAAAAAATTCTCTCCTTTTTTTACTTAAAATCTATGGAAATTATCGTTGTTTTTAGCATTTACTGAATTAATACTTCGAAGATCGAAAAATTGGAAGTTGGAAGATTTCAGTCCCTACCAACATTTTTTTCTGCATCCGCTACTAATCAAGACTATTAGTTATGGACGAATGGAGTATGTTGTTGCATTCTTTTCCAATACTAATGAAATATGCCATATAAATTATAATCATTAATTCTAAAAAAATGCCATAATTATTAATTCTACAAAAAAATGCCATAATTATATCTAGACGTACGTGGAGCCATAAGTTTGATATTCAATATAAAATCTAGTGTAATAATGCTATAAGATATTTGGTATTGATATAGTCCAAATGCTCTCTATGCAAAATGTGAGCTAATAATGGCAGTTTGAAAGAATGGCTGAGAAACACTCAAATCCATGTTTTACTATCCCAACTATACTATGCTTAATATTGAATTAGTCAATACCAAAATGAGATTTTTTTTTATTTTTTTTGTTGCATGTATTATTAAAATTCTGCTTTATTTTTTAGTATATTATTGCAGAAATGGAACCCTCCAAAATTGAGTTTTAATTAATCACCGACACAGTTGGCATGCATCAATGCATGCAATTAACGTATAGGTGTTTGCTATTGGTCCACCGCCGCAGCCTATATACAGTGGCGTATGAGGGGGGCGGAGGGGGCGGCCGACTTCCCGACGGGCAATTTTCCCTTACCTCCGCCGGAAAACTATCATGGTCGCCCCCTCCCTTAGCTGCCGGCCCGCCCCGAATAAGAAGATGGCTAAAAATTTTAGCTTAACGCAACTAATTCTGCCCCCCTCCATTTTCCACTTCTGGATCCGCCACTGCCTATATATATATGTGGAAGAGTGAAACAATAACCTTTGGCTGATGTAAGATCGAAAAATCATTTTTAACCTTTTAATTGCGAAGATCTACGGTGGAGGCATGTTTTTATTGGATGAATGCAATATCTGGATTCGAATTCCATAAGGGACGGAAATTCCATTTTCTTTAGTACAATCAGTCACGCTACAAATGCTATGGTTTATACATTCGGTACATTATTCTCACATTCTCACTAAAAGTTTAGTTTTCCCGAAAATACAGTATTTCTTTTATTTTTCATTTCCATATATATCTTTGCATTTAATTGCACAATAGCTTAGATGTATAAATAACAATCTACCACATACACATTCTCAAATTGTCGATCTAAACCATCACTTCAGAAGAAGAAAAATGTATGAATGTCATTTTAATAGATAGATATGTCAGTCGAACCAACACACTCGGTTTCAGACCGGCATTTGGGTTATTCCTGATTCGGGCTGATTTTTTTTTTGGGCTACAAATTTTCGGCCATGATCGTCCTTTTCGTTCGATTTATTCAGGCCAATCTATCACTTTCACCCTTTCACCCTGGATCGACATCCCTATAAGCAAATAACATACACAAGTAAAAAAAACATAGTACTATATGTAATAAAGTATCCAGCCTGTTGTTACACATGATACAATTGCACTAACTCTAATTGAAAGATTCAGTCCCTTTTTGAGATAAATTTGTACGAGGAAAATCCCATGAAATTTTGTTCAAGGAATAGTAGAAGTCCTAAGCAGGGAAGGAGATGAGTTGAAGATTTCCTGTCCAAGCTCATTTATTTTATCAATCAGCATTATTTGCTCTGTTTCAA
>JAYDZE010554660.1:0-13189 GCA_034509125.1 Monilaria moniliformis | reverse complement strand
TTATTATTATTATTATTATTATTATTATTATTATTATTATTATTATTATTATTATTATTATTATTATTATTGTTGCAACTACTATTTGAGAGAATATATAATTTTGTTTGGTGATTATTTTTCATAATTGATAAGATAGATGATTGAGTTTTTTTTAATCTTTATTATTAGGATATCTTCAATCTCATCCATTCAATTGGATATGAATCAAGCAAAACTAATTCAAATGGGAGTTATAAAGTGCTTCGGAATATCCTAAAATTTCAGTCCATCTAGATAAACAAGGAATTAGCCTATATTATTTTTATCTATCTAAGTTAATTCTCAAAAGTAGACATCCCATTTATATAAAAGAGATCATATAGATTCCTAATCATAGTACCACAAATTCATTTACCAATGCATAACATTGAATACAAATATGCATATATGTAGTTCAAAAATTTATAGTATTATGCACTTTTGAATTTATTTATATACTTTATGTTTAGTATATGCACCGACAAAAAAATCTAGAGTACTAGAGAAAAACTAAGATATAAGTGATCTTGACCCTATATATATAGTAATAGGTTTATGTCCTGTTTAGTAGCTTAAATAAGATAAGACGAGATAAATAAGGTAAGATGGGCTTTAAGATTAAAAATTACTGTTTAAACAAGATAAAGATTTAATGTTATTGTTTGGTAGATAAGATATAAATCAAGATAAAAATAAGTGTGTTGTTTGATAGATTAGATTATATTATAGATAAAATGTAAAATGACAATTTTGCTCTTACTAAAAATATGATATATTTATCTTATTTTGCTAATTAAGAAATTATGTAATTAATATAAATTTAGTTAAATGAATTATTTGACAATTAATTAGTCTAACTAAATTATGACATTAATTTTTGTAAATTTTGTTAAACGTTAATTTATATATATTTAGATGAAGTAATTAATTTAGATTAATTAATCATGATTAATAGATTAATTTATCATGTTTATTTTAAATTTCGCAAAATATTAATTAATGATTATTTGAATTTTGGTAATGATTAATTTAATTTTAATAAAATATCTAATTAATTAATGATTAATTAATTTGTTAATGAATCGATGGAACTGTCATCCACCCACCTTCACCGCTGCCATCCGCCCATCTTCACCACCCCATCTGTCATCCGCCCCCTTCATAACCGCCGCCGGAAAACATGCAATGGCCGGATTTGCAGCCAAATCGGAACCCCATTTCGAAACCCGAAACAAAAAAAATCAAGAAACAAATTGAAACCCAAGTCAAAACCCGAATTGAAACAAATCAACAAATAAAATCGCAACAAATTGTAACCCCAAATCGAAACAAATCAAGAAAATTGAACCCAAAATAGGCTCAGATCTGGATTGTTCAGATCATCATAGCCAATCGAAAAAAATATCAAAACATTGGCTTAGATTTCTCAACGAAATCATCACAGCCTCCACCAACTTTGGAACCCAATCGGAATCGAAACCCGTTCGAAATTCAGATCTCAGATTTCTCAACAAAATCATCAAAAGCTCACACCATCAGCCCTAAATTGAAGGATAACATAGAAAACCACTACCGTCGATACATGCACAACCGCAGTGGAAAAAGGCGAGTGTACGGCGGCCGTGGAGAAAGGAGACTGTTCGTCGGCCCTTGAGAAAGGCGACTGTGTGGCTGTTGTGGAGGAAGGCGATATTGCGGCGGCCGTGGAGCAAGGCGACTGTGAGTCAGCTATCCACTACCACTACCGCTGGCGGTTGGGGCACCATGCCTCAACAGAGAGAGACAGAGAAAGTAGAGAGAGAGAGGATAGAACAAAGAAGTATCGGCCAAACATTGTTTAATCACACCTAAATGGTGCGATTAGCTATCTGAATGCAACAGACCAAACGTCGCTGTTTTTTAGGGAAATGGATGCGGGACGCGATTAATAATGCTCAGCCCGACGGGTCGAGATAAAATTTAACATAGCTACCAAACATCATATTTTTACTGTTGGGTCTGGATTTGTAATCTTATATGGGCCAAATAGGGGCTATCACACACCCTTTGGAGTTGATGGTTATTCGATCAGTTTTATCGTTATTGCACTGTAAGTCAAGTTAGTGATTGTAAATAAAAAGTAGTTCTTTCTTTTGTGCACTTGGATTTCTCCAAAACTTGAAATGTCATTTTCTCTTGTACTTGCGATCTTCAATCAACTTTTGTCCTGGTACCAAACAAATCAAGAGCTAGAGAAAGAATTGGGTGGCAATAGGATATAGGGCAGCGGCAACACTTCTTTTTCGAACCACTATTCAATGGGCTGGCGGATCAAGCGGGACCACACCACTCCCATTAATCCGCTCCCTCTTAGTATTACATCATGTCGCCAAGTCGGACATTTTATATTAGGAGTTCAAGAAGACAATTCACAGCTTTTTCAGTAATTTTTTAAAAATCAAAATACAAATTATGTTCACAATTTAAAGAAATTTAACAAATCTCGAAAAGTTCTATTTTTGTTATAGTTTTTCATTATTAGAGCAAATCAATAACCAATAATAAAAGCAATAAATAAATTCTGAATAATTTATTGGAGTTGGAGGGTCACTGGTTTCTATTGTCGGAATCTGGGAAGATGTCGCGGACCAAATTGTGGGTAGAAAGAGGTGAGCAAACAGGAATTAGCCGTAAATTTAAGCTCCAATAAGAGACAAATTTCTGTATTCTCAAATTTAGATAATTCAATAATAGTATTTTAAAATTTATAAATTAAAGTACAAAATTATTAAAATTCCTATAAATTTTCAAATTTGTTATGGGACCCATAGGCCCCTAGCTCTCATGTAGCTCCGTTGCTGATTACATGTATAAACTGAAACACTACGAGGCCTCCCGCCCAAAAAAAAGAGGGCCCTTTATGTTTAAGTGAGTGAAAAAATATAAACTCTTTCTTTAGCTTGTTTCTTCCTTAATAAAAATAATGTTCAATCCATATTAAAGTAGTACAAAATTCATGTTTGTTTGTTATGGTTATGAAGTTTAAGACGAGATGGTTATCATGGACAAACGATAATTCTGTGTGTAGGTTATATTCCAATAAGAATTCAAATGTACTTCAATAATTTTGGTAATTAACAGCTTACAATATTTGTTCTAACTTATTTTGTTGTTGATGTGAAGTACATATCAAAAGTTGTGGATATTATGAATGTCGTGAGGCCTCCGCAAAGGCACAAGAAGGCTGCGAGCCGCGTTGTAGAGAGGTACAAGGGACGGGCGACTCTTAGTCAAGAAAAAGATAACGAGACAGCCAGTGGCGTATCCAGGATTTTTTATTCGGGGGTGCGAATCGTGTGACAAATTATTACATAATACGTAAAAAAAACATAATAGTAAAAATAGTACATTTTGAAACATTGTTCAATTTTAAAGTTATACACTTCACAATACAAAAGAAAATTACATAACATCTAATTTATTTTCTTGAACACAAACTGTCGGAAATCAGATTGTTTTCTCATTCCTTTTGATTTCATTTTATGCATATGCATCCAAAATTATAACAAAATAAAATTATAATTGCAAACCCATATAACCAAAAGTTATAATTAAAATTAAAAGCTCACCAAGTCACAAAACTTTAAAAGATCATTAATTTTCAATAATTTAATAATCAAAATGACAATTCAATAATAATTTAGTAACTGACCATGAAACATGGCATATGCACCGTAGTGATACTAAACCAAAATTTGCCCACAATTTAATAATGGTTCATGAATCCACCAAAATAAAAAATAATTATAAATTGCAATAATCTTTGAAACTAAATAGGTGGCGCATTGGCGTCTGACCTCCACTCTACTTTCATTTAATAACTATTTTCTAACTCCTTTATATAAAGCATTAATGCTATTCTTCTATTTCGTCATTTTAAATAAACAAAGCTGTAAATTTCCAAATCACCGTCCTTACCTCTATTTATTTTCTGCTTGCGAGTTGTCGCCGACGTCGAGTGGAGACAGGAGCTGCTAGCACCGTGGCATGCTACTCGCCGACGCGGAGGGCCGGACGATGGAGGCTGGGTAGTCGCCAACGATGCAGTCAGGCAAAGGTGCAGCTTTTTGGCTCGCTGATGCAGAGGTGCAAGTTTTCGCCAAGTTTTGGGAGAATTGAATGAGATTGACTAGGTTTTTGTATCAAGATTTTTTGATTTCAATGACTAAATGAACCCATTTTCTAATCTACATTTACTTGGGCTTGTGGTTTGAATTTTATTAGGGGTACATTATTAATTCTTTTAAATAATTCTTTAGAAATAATAATAATAATAATAATAATAATAATAATAATAATAATAATAATAATAATAATATTAAAAAAAATTGGGGGTACAACCGTACCCCCTTGTTCTGGTGTGCGTCCGCCACTGGAGACAGCTCGCACCACTACGTATGTGTGTTTTGTGTCTTGTGTATGTGTCTGTTTGTGTAATTTTTTTTCATTATATTCTTTTATTTTTTATTTTTTATGTTGAAAAGAAGAGATGGTGAAGGGATAAAATTATGGTTGTTATTTCTTGAGAAAGAAATCATATAAAAAGTGGTGTGGAGTCCATAAATAGTTGAATGGAATAGATGATGAAAAGATATGGTTGTGAATAGCCTGACGGGCCTATGTATGTACCTTTAGTTCATGTATTTGGTAATATAATTTTTAGTTTATTTGCAAAACTAGAATTGAATAAAATTTTGTGTTGCAATTATCCCAAAAAAGTTTGACCCTAAATTTTCGACCATATCCCTCTTTTTTTGTCATACACATGATGAGCTAGATTGACATCTCTACAATCAAACCATTAGGTTTTAAACTCAGTCTTATGTGGCTATCAGACTACTTAGTTCGTGCTCTTTATATCCATTCATGTCAATCTCTTGATTTTAGATTGTACTAACATCCTTAGTTATATTTCTTCCTTATTACTCTAGTTTGTTGAATAGAACATTGTATTTTCTTTTTAGTTATATCGCCCTCTTAGGTGACACTGCAGCTTAATGCTCAGAGTAATACAAATACATTTTATTGTATGTGGTCTTTCTTATTAAGTGAAACATAGTGAACCTTTCAGATAAATTCAAGAAGATAAGTTTCTTTCATCAATGTTAAGTTTATGTTTCTATCAAACGCAGTTCCTAATATTGCCCCATCATTCTCAACAGAATTTTTATTTAATTTGAAAACCAATTTATCCCATGTAAATATATTTAGATTTTTTCATGGTATTGCTGCACTAGATATAACTAGGGATGTCAGTTTAGCCCAAACCTGCTGGTCTGGTTCAACTAGTCAGCTAATTTTAGAGGTTAGGATTTGAAATTTATAGCCCGATAAGATTCCGGTCTTACTAGCCCGTAACCCGATTAGCCCATAACCTGAAACTCGATGGGTTGACCATATATGTAAGTATTACATATTTTTTTGCCTTGTTTATAAACTAATTTGACCCTTCAATAATAATTTTGATAAAATTGATAACAACGAAAAATTAAATAAAATTAACCATACAATTTATATTTATTATATATATATATATATATACACACACACATATTAGATTTTTACTAATATAAATAATAATAGATAAACGAATCGGAAAATTCAAGTTCACTATAACCAATATTATGAAACATGCTTTAAAATTTAACAAAACATATTTGTGTTTCATTTTAATTTATAATTCTTGAATTAGTTTTTTTTATCATGTCAAGATTTATAATAACCTATATTTAAGTTAAATCATTCAATAACAAAATATTTATCAAACAACATTCTTATTCGATGTTAATTTTTTTAGTTTTGTACTATAGTAGTATTTAGTCGTGTTTGAGTTTAAGTATATATATATTCCAAAATTCTCTCAATTAAATATTTTACATTCATTAAGCATTGGAGAAATCATGCATCGAGCTTTGGATAACTTGCTAGGATGGCGTGTGATGTGCTTAACATTCTTATAACAACGATAGTATAAAAATATTTCTTTCACATTATAGCAGACATTAGAACAAAAATATTTCTTCTTTGCACAAGTAATTGGTTGCATTGATATTTTGATGGTAAGATTTTATTTTTGTTATAAAATTTTAAATTATCAAATTGTATTATATTTTAATATTAATAATTTTTTTAATAGATAGTGAAGAGTTTGAAGACTATGAATTCGAAGTCAATTATCAAGTTGGAGTTTCAAATATTATCGGCATAGAAGAACAATGTTATTCAATTATTTAGAGTTTAGATTCATTTCTGAGACTATTTGATACTACGAGACAAAACTATTTTTGAGCAATTTATCGTTAATTTTATGTTATGTAATCTTTGACTATTTTTTAGAATGTTTTAAACTTTGAATTTTATACTTGTCATATGATTTATATATTTAATTTTTGTATGCGTTTATATGTTATGAATATAGAATTCATAAGATTAAAAAATATATAGATTAATTTTTGTCATTTGCTTTTAGCCCGATTAGCCCGTTGGGCTAGCCCAAAATCCGAATGTTTATGGTTAGGGTAAGAATTTCTAATCAAATAAAATTCCAACATGATTAGCCCGCACCCGATTAATCCATAACACGAGTAGGACTAACCCGAAACTCAATGGGCTGGCCTGATTGACATCCCTAGATATAACTTAGCACCACTTGGGAGCACAAAATTGGTGTCTTAATCTTCAAATATTCTACTTCCAAATAAACAAACTTTCAGTTATTCTAATTTTTCATATAGCTATCAACTTCTGACAAATTGATGCCATCATGACATTTACTTAAATGGGATAAATATGCAACTACATTATTTCTTATTTCTTTAAGTCATTTAGACATTTTAAATGTTCATTTCACCATAAATTTTAGAATAATTAACAATTGTGTGAAAAATCAAAATATTGGAAATTTATGCATTGGAGGCTGAATTTTTATTCATGTGCGAAATTAGAATTGGGTAAAAGTTCTTATATTTAAACGCAATTGCCAAGAAAAATAAATATAAAAACAAATTACCCACCACCCAAAAAATAAATCTTAACAGTCCGATTTTTTGAATATAATTGGATGTACTTCAAGAACAAAACGAAAAGTCTATATTATAGTGGAAGTAAATAACAATACTAACTATATATATTGTACTCTGTTTCCTGTTGAAGCAAACTTGCTAATATAGCGTCCAACACAATATTACCAAGGTGCATCAACCTCTACTTGGAACTTGAGTTCAAACCTCTCTTTTTTGCTCCTTAAATTCTCTATTTCACGATCACACTGGGCCGAAATTTCTCTTAGTTCCACAAGCTTTGCTTCAAGTTTCTGAATCTCATCTTTGGTAATGCTTTGCTCCTTCTGCACTTCCAAGTACCTTCTTATCTCCAAGGCATCTTCTGTGTCGAACGCCAAGTTTTGCAGTTGATGCAGATGAGATCGTATGAATCCCACGTTCAAGCCCAGAAGCTCGAAAGACCTCAGAGACTTTTCCCATACTTCAAAATCCTTCCTTGGGGTGGTCAGCTTGCACACACGTATGGAATCAGCAATGTTTATAGTTTCAACAATCATACCAACAGCTAGCTTACTGTAGAGGCCTGGAAGAAGTCGGTCGTGAAGAAATGAATTCTTGCTGCAGCAGAGTTCGTAGTATTTTCTGCGAATATCTTCAGGAAGATCAGAGTCGATGCATACTCCATTCACCACAATGTGGAATTCCTCGAATCTTGTAACATCTTTGAAAGGAAAATATCCAGATAACTTGGCACCCTCTAAAAGTTCAGAAGCAACCTCATCACTATCGTTTCCAGACTGTTCCTCTAGCAAACTGAACTGGTGTCCTACTGGCCCTGCCTTTTGTTTCTTCTTCTGCACGACCGTCATGGGAAGAGATTTTGGACGTCTCTTTTTCTTGCTTTGAGCATCCACAGTTCCCTCTGTGTCGAAGTTTCAAGTTATTTCAACATCCAGCTCCCAAGGAAAAGAAGAAGAACCACCACGGGGCGTTACTTTTAACCAAAAAAAAGAAAATTGACCCACGAACCTGCATCATTTTGCTTTGTCTGTGAATCCAAAATTAGAAGGCTAAGAGCACCATCAACCTCAGTCATATCATTTGCTCTTATTATGTATACCTACAAGATGAGCTTATAATATTAGAATGACAATAAAAAAGCAATCTTTACAACTAAAATGCTGAAATTAGATTATTAATAGCACCAGGGAGGAAATATTTAGTAGACAACATGCAAAGGTTCAACGATCTATAAGAAAACAGTAAATAAGAACCTGTCACGACTATCTGAATACAATTGTCATTCTACAGTTGATAGTTCAGTTTTAGGACAACAAATGTTCAACTATAACAGTTTCTGCCCTTGGAGTTATTTCAATGAATTAGAACTCCTCAACCCTATACAATTAACCTACATGCCTGAGAGTAATTTTACTTTTATTCTAGACAGCAGTCACAAGTTGGAGGTGAGACGCTTTGAGAAGATTATCAGTATCCTTGTTGATAAAAGAGAAATTTTTGACGGTTGCTCTTTTGGATATGAAGATAATGCGTTACAGTAGTGGTGTGCCTTCATAATGAAGAGAAGTACTGATTCAGTTAGGAAGGGGTAGCTAGCAACAATTGGCAGCAGTTGAGTGATAAATGTCACATATATTGTCAAGATATATGAAACTGCATCTGATAATGGAAGTAATAATACTCTACTTAACATACATACTATTATTAAAAAACAGTGATCTAAGGCACGAATGACTATCTGTACACACAAGAAAACACGGAGTACATCAATATCTTTCTCAAAATACGTTTATGAAAATCTAAAAGCTAGGTTGACATTAAACAATTCCGGATTGCATCACCTTAAACCTGCTGGGCCCAATAAGTTGGAAGATCAGAACATCTCCTTCGACCAATTTGTTTCCAGCAACAAACTTTCTCCATCCAGCACTTAGACCCGTCTTGTTTGAGATATATTTAATTGGAAACTCTTCACCATTTTCATCTTCAAGAATAACTTCAGTGTTGTTACCAGGTAAATGTATCTTACAGAAGGAACCAGGAAGACCCTGCAGAGAAATGGTAGTAAATGGAATGTGAAAACTCTCAAGACCTAATGACATCCCTCCAGACATACCATCCAGAAACAGCTGGCAACATGTGATCTGACTAATGATTTCAAGAAAGAAGGCTGGTCACTGCTCAAACTCAACAGCAATTCCTCGGCTCGAATCATGGTAGGTGACTTCATTTGGACAGTACTGTTTGACCCACCACCGTTAGCATCTCCTTTACTGCTCCAAAATAAGTTAGCATGTATTTTCTAGAGAAGGTTTGTGTAGTTTCATGTATTGAACTAACCTCCGCGATCTTCCTCCACTATCCGGAACACCCTGCTCAATAATTTCCACATCAATATGTTAAGTTCAGAGATTACTGAATAGAAAATGATGAAGACATATTTTGAAGCAAATCACATCCACAACCAACATAATTCTGCCATGCATACTATGACCCACGTGAACAAAAGTTCAAGAATTTACAATAATGAATTCCCTAGGCTATAGGATAAATTGTGAAAATGGGAACTGGAAATCGTGCAAAAACGACATATGGCAACAGGCATAGAGCATAGTATTGTTTCCTCTTATCACATCCAAGACCAAGGCTGCCATAAACCTGAAGCCACAGATTGCCTCACTTAAGAGCAATTTTGCACTACTCTGGGTAAAATATCTATTAATCTTTTCCCATGAGGTCCTGGTTTAACTCCAGCATGTTCGAATCATCCCTGCTTAGTTCTGAGCACAACAACCGTTTAGTAAAAGGATGACCCTAACAAAAGCCATTCAAAGCTGCTGGAGGGATCGAATGAGCATGCATGCAACTAGACGAAGCAACATTGATCAAAATCATCTTTTCTGATCAAACCAGGTCAACAGAAAAGCTGTAAATCAGCACGAAGCCTAACCACGAAACAGCAAACCCTAAAACTATAAACCAGCAAATCCAATTCACTATTCAACTCTCACGAATCTCCCTGGCCCAACCTGCATTCCTTTCCTATGAATTTGAACCAAGTATTCAAACCTTCCTAACATATGAAAACGAAAAAAAAAAAAAAAAACTTACATCTTTCGATTTCGACGAAGAGAAACTCTTCCTCCTTCGCACAAAAACCGAAATCTCGTCGATCAGCTCCTTCGGCTTCCTCTTCCTCTTACCCTAAAAACCAGCAAACAACACCAGATCTGATACGTCAACAGAGAGCAAGCATCCACCGCAGCATAAAATTCACACACTGCAAGCACAGAAAAACTCACGGAAACAAGCAGCGGATCAAAAGCAGAAACCGGCGAAACCTCCCTAACCGTAGGCTCCTCCGCTGACGAATCACGAATCTCAACATCCCTTATCGCCATCTCCACCGTTTCCTTCTTCATCGCTTGCTCTTCACCCCCGCCGCGGCTCTCTTGATTCTGGTGGACTATTTTCAGCTTCATTTCCTCCACAATTCAATTTCTTCAATCATCCAGGGTTTTACAGTAAATACCTCTCGCTTTTCTCCTTTTTTTTTTTTTTTCTTTTTTTAATTTTCAGGTACATCTATATATAGAAATATATAAATAGAGAGAGAGAGGAGAGATGCAATAGCTCGAATCTGCAGAGATTTCGGAAACGAACAAGGAGATGGAGATTTGGGATTCAGGATTTGCAATTACAGGGCGCTTTCTAAAGCACGATTCCAGGGCCTGGCAAACTATGTCCTAACTTCTATATTTATCTCCCAAATAATTTTTTTATTAATTGCTGTCACGTTTCATTTATATGATCGATTTTGATAGAAATAGCGGAATATGCCTCAACTAAATCGAGAGTTTATCATTTTAGGACAAATATGACATTTTTTCATATAGAAATCGAATATTGTTATAAGTTCATAATTTTTAGTTGAAGTTCCATGTTTATTTAGAAGATCGAAATATAGAAAAGTTTGATTTGTTATTCATTCAAGTGTTTGGTTCATAATGTGCAATAAAGGAGTTTTGTTGATGTCCGTCGAATATAGACAGGGTCAACTCTTTATGTGGATTTTTTTGTTTATTATTTCATATTCGTATATTACGGATTAGTGGCGAAAGCAGAAAATAATGCTCGGGGTTTAAGAAGAATTTTTAAAATTAAATTAAATATAAATAATATTATATGAATTAAATTATAATTTTCAAAAAATAAAAGTCAAATGTAATCACATAACATTTTTCTTCTATTTTTCATATCTAAAATCGATATATAATAATCTCATTAGTGACATTATAAGCACATCATTTATAATATAACGAACTAAGCAATCATTTAATAGTTAGTCTTTCACACGATTGCATAAAGAAATCTCGATGAACTTCATTGTTGAAATAACTCTTTCTTTCATTAACCGAGAAGGTGAACGACACTAGAAAAAAAATTCTTTAAAAATGATTCATTTACCTAAAAATAATAAAATATATAATCAAAATCATGCTTCAAAATCTAAGCATTGACATATAGCTAAAGAATGCATACAAAAATTGAAAACAATTCCTTAAATAAAAGAGAATAAGGAATAAAATTGAAAAACAGTTTCATTATGGCATAGAGAAATAGAGATTAATATATGATAAAATGATGAGGAAAGATTAGTACATTATAAAATGAAACATATACCACATTAGATAGAAGTTCCAATGTCAAACTGAAATAACAGAATAAGTCTCAAATTTGAAGGTTAAAAGTGTTCAAAATGAAGTAATATAATTCCAATTTTAATCAATCTTTAGCCTTTTTAAGTTGGAAACTAAATTAGGAATCACAACAATTAGCAAATGACTTATTACATCATGTTACAGTAAATTAAAATTAATAAACTGATTTTGATCTTTCCAAAATCAATTTATTTTTCACTAGCATTACATACAACACAAAAAATCCTAAACTCCTAATTCTCCTAGCGTATATAGAACTCAAATTCTAAGAAATAAAATCACAATTCAAATTTATATTAAAAAAGCTTAAAAAACAACTCACTCGTAGCGCCAACGAAAGCAAGCAAAAAATAGAAGTAAAAAAAGTGAGTTTTGGAGCAGACTTTGATTTGGTGATGAAATACATGAAATCCTGATAAGGGGAGAGAGAAAAAGGGAAGAGCTGAGACACTATGCTTTGTAGGAGAAGGAAGAAAGTGTTCGCGACTTTGCGTAGAGCAGCTGCGACGCTATGCTCTGTGGAAAAAAGCGACTAGTTGCGACGCTATGCTCTGTGGAAGAAGAAAGTTCGCGTAGACAGCTGCCACCATAATTATTCTATTTTTTTAATTTATAAATCAATATGAAATTATAAAAATACGTTTATGTTTTTCCAAAGTAGTTGGGGCCCATGCCTCTAGGCAGGCTCCAATGTGCCTCCATCTCTCTTACGAATGTCCTTTACATCGAACATGTTAGATATGAATGCAATACACAAAATTACCAAAGTGAAAAGAATGATAATTTGAATACTAAAAAAGTCGAAAATTTTCAGAACTATGTCAACTAAAACTCATAACTAATAAATTGAAAATTAACAACATTTTATTTTGATCCCCACCGTTGCTCTGCCTCCATCTCTCTCCCCTTCTGCCACCGCTACTGCGCCCCTGGCCCCCCTCCTATCATCTCTCTCTAAGTTTTGAACTATGATAGCAGCAAAAACAGTTTCTTTTATGAAAAGCAAAAAATCAAAAAATCAAATAAAAAACAATGGAATATATCATTGACAATTTATTTTTCGGGCTTCCTTGTCATTTGAAGATAGCACAAAGTCTTTCTGTGATTTGGTTTCTCTTCTCTCTGTCTCTTATCTCGACTTATGATCGATCTGGTTTCCACTGGATGATAGTATTTAACAGGAATTTAAAGAAGGCTTGGGATTTACGTGGTTCGATCAAAGGTGATCTACGTCCACGGCGCAATGTGCGAGTATATTGTATTGATTGCTGATAGTTCGAAGCATACAATTACAGATAGAGAGAATTCCACCCTTTTCTCAGCTAAACCAGGCCCTATTTATACTATTACATCCGAGTCAACGGTCAGAAGTAGTGGCTGACACTG
>JAYDZE010554649.1:0-13190 GCA_034509125.1 Monilaria moniliformis | reverse complement strand
TTTTTCAACCCTAACCATGTCGGGTTGTCGGGTTAATCGGGCCAACCCACGGGTTTCGGGCTAAATTGACATCCCTATTAGGAATACATGGGAAGAAGTGGATATATGGATGCCATGTAAAATTTGAATATTCTATCATCCTTTAATTCTCATATTTATCTTATAACAATGCTCTTAAGAGTATCGATTTTGTTCTTACTTGACTGATTAATCTTAGCATATTTTCTTTTGTGATACAGAGAGGATTTTTAATTTGTTCAATGTATTTTGGCTTCAAAGTGAGCTTTGTTTGATTCATGAAACAGTGGATATCAAAGCTGTTCAATTAATTCTCATATTTTATGTCATTGGTTGTTAAAGTATAATGATTAATATACTAGAAGAAAATTGCGTTGGATATGAACGAATTAGTAATGAAATGATAATAAAAAATCATCAAATCGAGTAATAGAATTCTTATTGTGAGATATAGTGAAGAGATGAAGGGCAAATACTAACCTTTATGCATTTAATTTTGGTGGAGAGATGTTAGTAATAGTTATTTATATGAAGTGATAGAAAATATGGAAAAATCGAACTTTGATTTTTACATATTTTATAAAATTAATCATGTTAATAATTTTTGATGTGTTAGAATCAACCTAAATATATAAAACAAAACAAATAATGCTAACGAAAACTAAACGAGCGCGGTGCTCATGGATGATGCTCAAATAAAGTACGTAGCATAACATTTCTATTATATATATATGGGTGTGTTAGGCTAAGAACACACCTATACTTCTTAACTAAGAACTAATCTAGAGCGTTGAATTATAGCCACAGACGGTCCGGATTACACCATACAAAACAACATTACAGAAGAAGCCAAATATCATTATATGGCATAATTGTACAAAAAAAATCTCGCGATCCCACGATTTTAGGAAAAATCTGAAAACCATGGGATCTCCTTAAATCCCACGATTTAGGAAAAACTTCCACCACAATATAGATTTCATTATATGTAGAATAAAATAGCATTATTTGTAGACAAATACATCATTATTCATCACCAAACAAATATATCATTATTAATCATCAAACATATGCATCTCATGATTTTTTCCATAAAAATAAGAATCATTATCAGAATAAAAGTAATATCATCATTGGTAGAAGAGAATATCATTATTCGTAGACGAATGTATCATTATTCATCATTAACTATATCATTCAACCATAACTCACGATTTTTTCACAAAAATCTGAATTCATAATCAATCAAATCTTTTCCATAAAAATCGGAATCAATCATTATCAGAATAAAACATAATACCATTATCGACATAAAAACATATTATTCATAGATGAATACAACATTATTCTTCAACAAACATATCGTTATGAGTATTCCAATTTTTTCCATAATTATAGGGAGTGTAAAAACATGTAGAATATTTCAAAGTACATAATTACCCTTAATTATATAAAAAATCAAAATTTTCCATATTTTTGGTTTATATTCACATGACACGTGGCAAAATATGTTCCTTCTGATCCTAATAAATGTACATTTACGATTAGTTCTTAGTTCTACCTTAAAAAATGAATTCTTATTTGATTACAACTCTCTATATATATATTTGTAGTTTCAGTCGCCTACACGAGACCTGAATCTTAACATTATATCTCCTACTTTTCTTTATTTATCGCCTATATTAATTTAAAACTATGGCTATGTTATCCACGGATTCAACTAAAGCTCCTACGTGGATAACATGAACGTTAGTTTTGAATTATAGTTTTTCTGTATATTTGATGATTCTAAAAACCAATTCACAAGTTTTCCGCATTATGCATAAAGTATTACAAAATACAGTATTTTCTCATATACAAAAGCTCCTACCATTAGCATCTTATTTAATAAAAGAAAATTTGCAATTTTACTACCTAAATATTGATATTTTCATAATTACATCTTATTTTTTTAAGTTAATAATTAAATATTTGAACTACAAAATTTTAAAATTGTGTCCTTAGGATTCCATTTTCGCGAATAAAGTCCTACACAACACGCTGAAACTTATATTTGAATTTCAACAAAATAACTTTAAAATGACATTATATAAAAACAACGTCCCTTTAATTTTGAAAATGAGTTGGCATCAAACCCTTAAAGGTATCAACATTTCAGTGTCTTTTCTAAGCATTATCTCTTTAAACACTCATTATTCACGTGCTTAATTTTTTCACCTACATTCCACTAAGCAATAAATATCTCATTAAGCATTCACTATTTACGGGATCCACTTATATTTTAGCATCTTTTCTTATTATCATTTTTTGTAAAGTATATATTCAATTAAATATACTCAAGTATTACACATCGAATGCACAAAGCATATAAAAATCTCAGAGGCATTACTTACGTATTAACAATTCATGGGTCCAATTGTAAATATGAGTTATTGTGAAATTTTAATATAAGTTTTTTTAGAAAATTAATTTTTTAGATTTAAAATAAAGGGTGCTATGTGGTGCACTGTGATTGGTCGTCGTCGTGTGCGCGAGCCATCATGCTTATGCACGGACTTGTGTGCACCACCTACATGCTCAATGCTGAACATCGCCGTGTTCAAGCCCTTAAACACGCTAGTACGTGATTAAGGCAGTTTCGAGCACGTGGTTGGGGATGCCCTAGATGCACTCTTGATGCAAAAGGAAGGTTGTTTTGAATCCTACTTAATTTTAATTTCTTTTGTCAAAGTTCATGCCAACTTTTGATGTGACAACCTATGATTTGTATCATATGACTCATATTCATGTAAACCAAATCACAGAGTGTAATTTTTGTTTCATGCATTCAATTGTTTTTCTTTCTAATCAAGACGCTGTGAAAATGTCAACATGGCAGATATTAAAGCTTAATTTTCAGTTATATTAAAGTGAAGAAATATGCTATCCTTTTACAGAAATGGTTATAATATTGTCATTACTTGAGAATTACACAAATGCCCTCTCCTTCTCGGCTTCTCCCCTTCCTGTCTCTCACGCTTACTGCTTACGGTCTCCCTCTAACGAAGATTTTTGCAGTTTCATGTTCTACATATTCACAATAATTCGCAACCCAATTTTTGAGAAGCATTGATGGTTTACCCCTTTTCACGACACCCACTAAAATGGCACTCGCTTTTCGTTCCATCTTCGCAAACAAGAATCCAATTTCTTCTCTTATCCCTTTCTCACCAACCCATTTCCCCAAGCCACCAAATTCCCCACTTCTAACCCCAAACTCACGACCCCATTTCCCAACCACATGTTCTTGACATATGAATCCCGGCTTCGCCCCCTCACAAAGACCAGCGCCTCTTTGGATGACCTGTACAGCCATATTGACGGCAGCAAGGGCACCAGCTCCAGCAGTTTCAATTTTGATGATTTTCTCTCCGTTTTCGAATTCTTAAGTCTAACTATCTCGGCTGCCGTCTCCTTATATGTAGCAGTAAGCTACGGAGTGCAAAAAGGGGCGGTTTTTGGGTGGCTGGGGAGCAAGGTTTTTGTATGGCATTTTGAGGAGAGTGGAGAAATTGAGGAGGATTTGCGCAGCTCGGCGACCCTCATTCGGGTTTTGTCGAGGCAGCTTGAGAAGCTTGGTCTTCGGGTTCGGGCCGCCTGGAAGTGGAAATCTCTGAAAGAACCAATCTCTGAGGTAATCTTGCTTGTGTGTCTCTTGTCCACATTTTATTTTAGGGAAATTTGGATGAGATTTGTGGATCCATTTAAGATATGGTAAAGTTTCATCTCTTACTAGCTTGCATTTTGTGAAATGATTAGCATCTTGTATTGACTAGGGTAATGTGTAGTTGGTATATTCTTTATTGACAAGCTTGGATTGATTATAGAGGGATTGGGAAAAGGGAAAATGGGATCAATCAGTTTCAGTCTGTTTAGGACGATGATTGAGGATATACCAAGGCATGTTACTCGTTGATGCTCTTCGTCTAGTTGATGGCTAATTGGTACGGTGCAGGCCTAGTTTTTGTAGGAGGAGAAGGTTTAATCAACGAGTTCTTGTTGCCTTTCCTGGTGCCGATGATTGAGATATATTAAATAGCATAATTTTCATGCTAGTTATTTTAACCTAACATGCTGTTCCCTTCCCTTTATATGTCAAGGAGAATTGTGAATTAGCTCAAAAAGAATTAAGTATGTGATACGCCTAGGAATTGCATACCAAATATGTGGTTTTTATTAGGGCTACTGCCTGCAACAAGGATACAGCTTTAAGGTTGTAGGATGTGCTTTGAAGTTTGACTTCAGTGCCTCATATATTCATCATCCAAAATCGCAAAATATGATATATGCTGCTGCTGTTTCTTGTTAGGGGTTGAAGGATAGGGAAGCGAATGTTTGAGTAGGTGCTGGTTGTTTAACAAATCTTATCGGTTTGTGAAAGTATTGGGAGTGTATCATAATTGGGACTCCGATTGCAAACAGGGAAATTCAATCTTGCATCTGATAGTTAATGTTTACTTTATTTTGATGAAGTTGTGGTGGAAGAACAATGGTTTTGTTCAATCAGCCAAAATTACCAAAAACACTATAGGATCCCAAATTCTTTTGGGACAGTTATGATTCGCCTAGGTTTTATTTGCTGTATTATGAATAAGTGGGGATGGGATAAGTCTCGTGTTTAAGCTGGTTGATTGTAACATGCTTTGTGATGTCTTTCACCTTTACTAAAATGTCCCAGCGATTTTTGTTATGTAATTTATATGAGGTGCTCGACTGCTCATACCGTATCTTTTTTGTTTTCAATTTCAGACTGCAGCATTAGCACAGAAGAACTGAGGTCATTAGAGCATTGGCAGCACGTGAAGATTTTGGAGAAGGAACTCGGTGGGATTCACAAGGTTCTGCTAGCTATTCAGGTACATATTTATATTTTATTTTTTGTGAAATTATAAAATAAAGCAGATGATTACTTTTCCATGATACTGCAATTGTGTAGTTCTCAAATTTACTGACTTTGCTTGTGCTACAATGATATGCTATCTGGAAATTTGTCACAAGTTTTTTTACTTTTCATGCATGCTAGCTTCATACTTTCATAAATCAAATCGGAAATTGTTTTGCAAACAACTTGATTTGGAAACCCTGCAACGTTATTTTAAGTTCACCAGTTATTTGATTTAGAGACTCATTATGTCTATTGTTGATATGTTAGATGCCAGTTGAAGTCCTTATCAAAGTATATTATTTCGTGTTGAATTTCATGTAGGAACAACAACAGAAACAACTGGAGCTCATTCTTGCGATTGGAAAAGCTAGGAATTTGTTGAACAGCAAACCTAAACAAACTATCGACCAGGCCAAACCAGAGACTCTGGATGTTGCAAACGCAAGCCAATAACGACAGAGCCTAGCTTCCAGTCTAAATTGTGGTGTTGTTTTTTGATAGTTGACAGAAAATTGATAAGATCATGTTGTTATATGATGCTGGACATATGGAGCTATAGCCGTATGTTTCTGTGATGCTGAGTTAGAATGTTTGTTGTAACACTGTAAAGAGTTATCGATATAAATTTGTTGGAGAGAGATCCATGTATATATATCCCAGTGTTTGTTTATGAAATTACCATTTCTTGCTATCTATATACATCTTATTCGGACGTGGCTATATTCTAGGTTTTGATGTGTCAATTTCAATCGATCCAATCATGGGCCGCTAAAACTGAGAACACGTTGGAATCTGCTCAACTTGAGCTACAAAATTCTCAAATCCGACACTGGTTTGACAAAAATAATAATGTAGGTATTGACTTGTAATTTTGCACATATTGGGGTACATTTGTGGAAAAGTTCGAATTAGGATATAAATTCGAATGACCTTGGAGTGTACATATAGGTAATGTACACTAATCAAATTTAAAAATAAAATAAAATAAAAAGCTGTGGGTGTCACCACCCCTCAGGCAGTATCAAATTTTCCTAGTCACATTGAACTAGTCAAAATTATTGATTTGAATTTGATTAGTGTACATTAATTAACTATCCGTGCGGTTTTGTACAAAGTGTATAGCTGCTATGACGACAGCAGCAAAGAAGGAATTAGCAACTTATTCTTATTTCATTAAGCCAAATAGTTCGTTACATATTTATACCTTGCAAAGCTCGCAGACTTAGATGTATTACAAAGCAGACATATTCGAAGCTACATGTACTACAATTACAAAGCAGAAGATGCAAATACCCATCGCTGCAACTCGAGGAGATGTCTTAGGGAGACTGAGGCCAATCATAACCAGCATCCGCGGCATTAACATCATAGTAAAACCACATCCCAACGTCTGCTACAGGAAGTTCGTCTTCCCAGAAATCATTCTCCAACATCTCGTTGTAGTCATCATCCACGTCGTCTGCAAAGTCCCAAGGCAGGTAACCAGAAGAACTCGAGTTATCTGAACAATTATCCCAACCATTCATGTCGTAAAAATCCACAACAAGGGGTCCAACAACCTTCAAATTAGGAAATCTCTTCACCAACTTCTCATCCAACTTCACATTCCAACATCCTCGTACATCTAGTAACTCAAGCTCTTTGCAGTTTTCAAGAATCTTGACTATGCTTGATGTATCTACGAGCAAGTAGGCAATCTCAAGATGCTTCAGTCTTGGCATTGTGGCGGCGATGGCTAGGGCTTCATCGTCTTGGGAAAGCTTGTCGATCACCTCCAGTGGATGCATTACCCGTCGCAAAGTAGTGAGAGATTTACAGTGCTTCCCTACTGCTTCAAGGGCTTGAGCTCCTATATTGATGCAGTAACTCAGATCGAGAGAAGTGAGATTTGATAGCATAGCAGCAGCCCTCTCCATCATTGAATTATTAACGTGGCTTCCCGGCAGTTGCAAAGTTTGTAGAGATTGAGCACTTCAAACCAAGGTGAATCATATAAGGCAATGTTGAAAAGGTATATGACAAATTTTGTGACAAGACAACTTTGGAGAAATTATGCAACATGATATCAGCACCATATATAGTAAAAGACATCCCCTCTCAAATATTTATGGTATTAGAATAATTCTACTTAAGTCTATCCCCTCTCAACAGTTTTAGCTATAATGAACATCTATTAACAATGCAAGAGAGCTGCACTAATGGACAACATGAACAAAAACCAAATCAAATTCTCAGGTCCATGAATCTAAAAGCCCATTGAATCATTTGTAGGCCAATAACAAATTTGACATTTTCCACTAATTCTCACTGCATTTTTTCTCTTTATTCCGAGAAAGTTAAACATCACTAATAAATAAAGATTCCAAGAAAGCACAACTAATACTTACTGATTAACTATGAAGAAAATGCTTTGGTCACTGGCAAGACCAGAGACACTGAGTTTCCTGAGAGAGCCACAGCTTCTTGAAACGAGCAACCGAAGCATCCGTTCAACAATTTCAGGCTTGCCATTCCTGCTCCATTCAACAATGTCTATCTCTTGCCAACAATATGGCCCAGAGACCGCTCTTCCCCAAGACTTGCAAACCCTTGGTACTACAGTTAAGAGCTCAACAAGAGAAAGATTCTTGAATATTAGCCCAAGTGCATCTGGTATCAGTTCGTCCCATTTCGGAAAATCACACGCCTCATCCATGTATCTCAAGCCCTTTAAACGAACTGCATATAAGCAAGACAATGCAATATAATCCAGACACATTCAAACTGTAAAAAGATACTTAATTTAGCGAAATTGCATATATTTCAGATGCATTCAAAAGAAATGTTCTGTAACAAGACAAATATTCATAGGAACTGCATATAGTCCAGATTGCTTTCCTTAGTAAGAAATCCACAGACAGCATAAAGAAATGCAAGATGAGAACTTTCAAAGAAACGCTGTGTAGCAAGACACTTAATTTACAAAGAAGCATTATTATTGAAGACTGGTAGTTCCTTCATTTTTTTTCTAGGATAGATTCAACAAGAGATCAAGCGGCAAGCTGATTATCTTGTACCAAAATTTTCCGATTCAGTTCATGGAAGAAATGATAATGACCGCTAGATGAAGGGCCCAGGCCTACTGCCTAGTGCAGCAGCAGGTAAGGAATAATAAATACACAATAAATGCTACTGGTTAAGCCTAAAATCAGCCCAAGATTTAATAGGAAAATGTAACAGAACCGATGAACAAGACAAGGACAACAGCATCCAAATCAAGTTCTCAATTTTACAAGAAAAACAAAACTGAGGAATCTCAATATGAACATATATCAGATGAGAGAGAAACTGGTATTCGCGATTAGGGAAGAAATAGCTCGAGCAGCATGGTCCCACATCATTAGACGACCTTAATTTTCCAGAAATAAATCAAAATTCGAAATCAGAAATATATAATTTTCCACAACATTAATGACCTTGATTTGCAGCATGGATGGGAAAACAGAAATCTTGGCAACCTTCTATCAATCACGTTGAGGAAATTAGACACAAAAAAGATAGTAATTAGTTTACCTTATAATTGGAAGCAGCAAAGCGATTGAGCACAATTCCTAAGCTCTTCCGGTAATCTGGATCTGTGAAACCATACGTTTTGGTTTATCCACGCAATTGAAGGATGAGGAAAGGAGGAGGGAGAAGGAGAGCAACACAAGAAAACAAAGGAATACGAACAAAAGCTGTTGTATCTATACGCGCCTGACTCACCAAATATAACCCTGACTCCCTCTCTCTCTCTCTCTCTCTCTCTCTCTCTCTCTCCTGCTTAGAAGTTGGATTTAGAAAAAAGAGAGCAATTAGAATTCCTATTGCTTTAGATTTCGGTGAGATAGGAAATGGTGTAGCATGGGAAATTGGAGTAATTTATTGTCCGTGCAAGTAAAAGTGTTTCGAAGAAAGTTATTTACATATATTATATTTTTTAAAAATTACTTAAAGATCGAACAGTATTGTCTAATTTTCATTTTTATTTTCTAGTTTAATGATCGTATGGAACCAATATAGTTTTAGCACTTTTAGTTTTGTTTCTCTAATAAATCATTCAAATAATTTATGTATTATGATAATTTTCAAAATAATTTTATTTAGTTATATTATTTACCACTTTCATGTAGACATTGTTAGATTAAAAGTTACTAATCAATACATAATTCTAAAAGATGTTTTCTTTTATCTTTTTCTTTTGTTACTATTTCGTATCTCAACTAACACGATCAAATATCTAAAGTTAAATCTGTAGATAAGCCAACCTTCAAAATTAGATTTAAGCACTTAATATTTTTAATAACCAGGCTATAAAATAGATGAAAGCCAAACAGGAGTCCTACTTAATAAAATGCCCCCTTTGGGATTAAATGTATATGTACGTGTAATACTAAAATAAAGAATTATATTGATACAAAAAGTGTTGTTGTAACGCAATTTGCTTCAACTCACACCTCTACGATCGTTTGCCGTTATAACTTTCCTTCATGATTGTTGGATGTTGTTCACTTTGATATTTAAGGAATGAATTTCTTTAAAAAAAGTGTGTGGTTAGTTTGACATCCAACAAAATTCTGTTACAATCAATCAAAGTTCTGTTAATTCGACCATATCTAGGTTTGAAAGTCAAATAGAGTAATTTCATATAATACTAATGATCGTTCACTGTATGCTATTTTGAATTTAATTAGATAATCATACTATAAAAGAAGCTTCAATATACTTTTTTATTCGATAATCTTTGAAATTATATTTAAAGTAAGTGAAAAAATTAATTAAACTCAAGTATAAAAATTATTATTAAGCTCAGTCGTGTTTTGCTTTGATTAATAGTGCAATTTAATTACATTTTTTGTAGTTTGCGTACTATATTATACTATATTACATATGTGAAGTCGATTTATCTAATTATGTAACAGTTGTGAGTCTTCCTCAATAGAAAAAGAAAAAAACAAAAGAAAAATTGATCTAGACTCGACCCTTTGAATAATCACTAAACGGACTCAGATGGAAGAAGCAATTTAGAGTAGTACAACTCAACCTGATAAATCGGCAAAATTGACCCAGTCTGGAGTAGCCTTAATTATAGTTGGACTGAAATCGAAGTAGCATTCTAGAGAAGCAGTTTATAACGTATTTCAAAATTTATTTTGACTTATGGAGATGTCAAAAAGTTCATTTTATTGGAAAATAACACATACACAATCACGAAAAAATAAATCCGAAATTTTACAATGATTTTGGATTATAATGGAGAGGGAAACTCTGATATTCACTATATTCAAACTCAAGAATCCAACACACTTTGGTACAGTGTTGGCAGTTTTAGTCTATCAACTTAATGCTCCAACATCATTTTTAAAAATTAATCATTAACTTTAATTTCAAGCTGATTATGAAAAATAGGGTTGGACTAATTTACAACTGTGGTCCGCCTGAGGCTGAGCTGGGCACATATTTGTACAACCGACCATCTCACTTTTAGCTTTTGGCCCAATGGATTCGGGTTGGGCTAGTCTGCTACTTCTGTGTAACTCTAATATATATGTTGTGTATTTGTCGTTTCTACAAAAAAAAAAAAACATCATACAGATCAGCTGATAATAAAATCAAGGGAGAAATTGAAATGCAATGTGAACTATCAGCAATCAACGATGAGTAGCATGTCAGACCGGTTAAGGCTTTTATAAAATTGTTATGAACTATGACTAATTACTACAATTTAAGATTCAAACTTTTGATGATTTATAATTTTATTGTAAAATTCAAATTTTGGAAATGTGGCAGCATATATACATATATATATTTTCTAGTGCTATTTAAAAACTTAAATTCGAGTTAGTGTTGAAAAGAACCTAACTTGAAAAATAGGCGAATTGATACCCGATTCGCTTGGATTTTTGTGGTTGGACACACCCATACACTTAAAAGACCAAAATTAGCAAAGATGTTAAGGGACCAATTTGCAAAAATCGGCGACATGAATTGGTGCTTGTTATTATTGGGATGATATCCATGGAGTAGAATGGCATTTTCAGTTTCCTCTTTCGTGACTCATCATTTTCCCAGCTTTATATTTGAAAACAATGCAAATTAACATGGTCATCGCCTCCTCCACTCCATTAATTTCTGCGAATTTCTTCGCCTTTATTATGTCCATCTTCTGCCTCCTCCATCCTGCCCATTCTTCACTCTCTTCCACGGTCTCTCTCTCTCTCTCTCTCTCTCTCTGCATATATATATACATACACAAACATACTGATTAATTTTGATGAGTTTTAGGGTTTTGTGGCGGTGGAGAAGGCGAGAATGGGATCGACGCCGCCGAGCTGCCAAAACAGATGCAATATGTGCCACCCGTGCATGGCGGTGCAGGTACCGACGATGCCGAGCCACGGCCGAGTCGATCCGTCGTCGGATGAAAACAGGTACTCCAATTACAAGCCACTCGGGTGGAAGTGCAGATGCCAAGGCAATTTTTATAACCCTTAATTATTGTGATTAATCACAAAGATATTTCAATTCCTAGATTGATTTTTCGCACCGGATTATTATTAATATATATCTTGTCTGCATAATTTGTAGTATATTTTTTCAATCTTATAAGTTAACTGACATATCAATTTCTTTCTGAGTTACTGATGTTTCGATATTCCTTGTGTTTTAATACTTTTAGGCTGTATATTTTATTTTAAATCATTAAGGGTCCCTGCCATTTACTACAGATTGTACAGAAATTATTTCTGATTTTTTTCAGACTGACTCGGGTTGTTGCTTTGATAACTTGTGGCAATTAATTCTCTTTTCGATCTCTGCAACCTAGATAGATTAGTTGTAGATTGTTACCTAATAATAATAATAATAATAATATTTTTCCATATATATTATGCATGCAAATAGGAGGATGAGCAACCTGTAAAACAATTCATCCTTGATTGTTCCTAGTCAATCCTCTTTTGTAGCATTATATAATGTCTCCTATTGCATCTAGGTCTAGCAATGGTCGTCGTGTATTAAGAAAATTTTAAAACGTAGCTACTATATCTTGTTTATGAGAATTATTAATTGTTATCTATACATGCAAATCTTACAATCTTTAGTGAGTGATACAAATGTCATAGTTAATTTTAGTTAATAACCAATATCTTGTTTCATACAATTAATGACTTTAATTGGAGTGGATGTGACAATTATATATTGGACAAAACGACAAAGCATGTAGGGGTACCTTTACCCGACTCTTTGAACAATCATTGTCATGTAGGCTATTAATGCATTGAGTGTAAATGTGTATTAGGGCACCACACACTACATATTCTTGGTTTGTGCATTTAATGTTTAAAGATGAGGGAAGAAAAATGCAAATTAAAGTGCGTAATTTCCTTTCTGTCAAGATATAAAAATGTATATTCGACAGCGATAATACATGAATACAAAACACAGACACAAAATTTGTACATATATCACACAGATTTAACAAAATGAGAGGGTAACTTCTCCACCTCAATATTGAAAACTAAGCAAGAAAAAATAGATTTAGCAAGAGAGATATACAAATTGTTGGGTTTTAAAAAACAGTAAATAATATATCCTAGCATGAATCAGGCAGCTACCCGACGAGTTTTAGATTAAACATATAACAAATTAAAGTTAAAACACACATCTCAAAGGCCAGCAACTTGCGTGACATTATTTCCACTAGTGATCGATTCCAGTGGTGGATCTAGGGGCCGGGTCGGTCGGAGACTCGGAAATGCCATGCCCCCCCTCCCCTTATATCCGCACAAAAGAAAATTGATGAAGAAAATGTTAAATGATGTCGTTTTGGATTCGCCACTGATGATATGGATGATTCATCCCCTAAAATTATGTTTTGGATCCACTACTAATTGACCCAAAGCCATAATTGACAGTATTAAAGTTTCTAAAAAGAGACATATGAATAATACTACCAAAAACTCACAAGTCATTCATTTTCATACATTATGTGATTCGATTTTTGTTTGGGGGTTCTTGGAAGACACAGAACTAAATTGAGACTGCAATATGTAGCCCATTTTGACCAAATGCTAAGCTAAACCAAGGAGTTGCCGCTTCATTAAATGAACAACTATAAGTTAATTATAATTATAGAAATATACGTGGCACCGAAGGGGTGGTGGCGCAGTTGGCTAGCGCGTAGGTCTCATAGCTTCTGAGTTATCCTGAGGTCGAGAGTTCGAGCCTC
>JAYDZE010554648.1:0-31673 GCA_034509125.1 Monilaria moniliformis | reverse complement strand
AGCTCACCAAAGGCTGCTCCTTTATATTGTGCCATCATATGACTATCATAGAGATGAGGCAATCTTTGAAAAGGATTAACAGCAATCAATATACTGCCAGTGTAAGTCTGAAGAGTGAGAAAATTGGTTTCAATTATATTTGGCAAGCTTTACCAAAGATACAATTAGAAGATTTATCATAAGATGAACAGATAAACACTGAACTCACATATATCTCGTTGATATCATATCTAGATTTTAAATTCTGTAGAACTCCAGGTTCATGCAAATATGCCAACTTTGTCATATCATCCACCCCACAAGATGGAGCATCAGCATCTTTTGGGTAGACATTAGAAGACCTAACAACAACCTGCAGAAATTGTCAACAATTACCTTTTTATATTTATCATTAAATTGGTGGGTCGAGAAATATCCAGTGTTATAAAGAAAAGAGACGAGTTTGTTAGTTTTACTGCAGAAAAAGCAATATGAACAAGAACAATGTGTCTTCAAACTAAACAAAAAAGGGTAAGTAATGGGAACAGAAAATCATGATAAACAATTCTTCCACAAACCAACATTTTTAGATGATAAAAATCTAAAGATGACTGACCGTATTCCCTGATGTACAAAGGACTGTGATGTCTTCACCATTGACTTCAACAACTTCTCCATCTATCCAAGCTTCATTAGGGTCCTCCACCCAAACAAGAGAGCCAACTCCTGTAGCAGCTGAAGCAACCTACAGCACGAACAACGTTCAGCCTTCACAATGACTCTGACATGACACACCATCGAACGGAAGTCCTTCCACTCATTTAGAATGTTTCTATACAGTTGAAACATCACAGCAAGCTATGAAAGTCCATATTTTATTTGAAAAACCTGTTACCAGACTCATTAATTTATGGTTTACGAGTTGCTACAACAGAAATATAGACCATGAAGTCCACATTTAATTTCAAAACACCTATTCCAGACTCATGAAAATTGAGTTGCTGCATGCAGCATAAACATCTTGCTCTTAAATGGATATGTTTCTTTCTAGCCAACTACATATGTTGGATAAATGTGTACTTCCTTCACGTTGTGGATGCCAAGCATTGAAGCATTGAACAGTTGACAAGTCAATTTATAGTTTTACAAAACGAAATGGTATCAAATGAATATAAATAAACAAATACTTTTGATTGTTTAAATAAACAACAAATTCTTTCAGTTGGCTATATTAACTCGGAATTGGAAGAGAAGCAAATGAATATGAAACATTCCCACATCTTGAATTGAGGTGAGCAACCAAAAGTCCAAAAGACAAGATTAATTAGAAATTTTCAGCAACAAAAAAAATCACTGGGGATCAAACACATTCATTTCATCTTCGCTTGGCAATCCTCAAAAGATTGAAACTTACACCATTAATTCATAAATTATAATCAAAACATAAATGCAACGATAAGATAGCACACAAACTGGCATTCTAGGCGGGAGCAACAGATCATCCGTCTCATTCAGTAAACTAGCCAAGTCCATTAACAGGAAAATCAAACACAAAGGAAACAGAATGATAAATTCAAATAAACAACAGATCAATTCAAGTTTTCGAGAACCAACAACGTTTCGCCAAAAAAAACCTCCGCACAAGCACCTCAATAGCAACCCAATAAATCAGGAAAAATAAAACAAAAAAAAAATATCAACTCATTACCATTGTGCTGCAACAACGTCAACCAGATCAGAAACTCCAGTCCACCTCGATCAGCGCAGCCAATCCTCAACCAAAAATCAATAAAGAAATAAACAACACTTCACAAAAAGAGATCAAACCCACCGCTGCACTTCCAACTTAAGAGAATGCAGAAATCTAACACCAAATCACTTCAATCTACAAACTCTCTCCAACAAATTATCGATATAATCTTTGCACAAGCTCTTCAATTCATTCACATATGCCAACAAAAAAATATTAATGGAGAAACAAAACTAAGATCTGACAGCAAAATGAGCTTTGTTTAATCACCGCTCCGATTTTTCAAATGAAAAGTGGAAAAATCGGAAGAGGCATTCAGCTTTGAATATGAACGACACGAAGAAACAACGACAGAAGGAGAGAGCGAAATAAATAAATAAATAAATAGAAACTTAAATAAACCCTTGTTTTTGCAGTGCTAAGTAAACGTAAAGTATTTTATTTTTTTTCCTTTTCTTTTTCAGAGGAAAGTCTTTTCTCTTCTGTCGCACGTTGTTCGGGATTTGGTCTTTTTCCTTCATTTATTCGCTTATTAATATTATTAATTTCTCTAATTACTGATTTATTAATTGCAAATAGCTTAATTAGTTAAAAGGTTCTTAATTAACACCGTAAATGCCCTTCCTAGATCCTCGTTATTACGTATTGCCAATTCAGACAAACGCGGAAAGTAATATATTGCTGTGGGGTCAACCCTTTGGAATGACAGCCGCTGTTTACGGTTAATTAAACTCACGCGCCCACGCGCTGCCACCTCTATGGAATATTCCTATTTTTAGAATAAATTTTGCCTCTTCTTTTCAATTTCAATTTCAGATAATGTAAGATTCTAATAATGTAGGTTTTATCACTTTTATGTGTTTTTTTTTCATTTCTCTTCCAATTTAAATTATAAATAAATGTTCCAACTTCAGAAAATTACAGACTATCATATTTAAAAAATATTATATCTATTAAAAAAACTACATGTTTTATGTTTTACATTATTGTTTCAATTTCATAAGTCCGCATTCAGTAATCAAAATAAGCAATAAATTGTCATTTCTATCTTCGTATATTTTCGTATGGAATTTTGTAATTTTACTCGCAGATGAGAAAATATATAAGAGTGAACTACAAAAAGGTAATTATACTAAAATGGTCACATTTTTGTGGTAACTATAAAAAAATATTCACATTTGCGGTAACTATAATATGGGGGTAACATCGTTTGAGGTATTTTTACATTTTTTTACATTTGCGGTAACTAAAATGGGAGAAATTGTGATGAGTAGTGAAAATAGAATGGAATTGCATCACGGACATTCCAAACTCCACCAGAAAGAAGCCAAGCTCCAAACATTCAAAGACTGTGTCAGACGTCTCACTGTGTTTTCGCTAGCCAATCTTTTAGGTACCATAACTCTCATTTAAATTATTTATCACACATCAATTCTAGCTTTGAATGTAGATGATTCGACTTGTGATCTTGTTTTCCAGATGAAGAAACTAGGGAAATGTGAAAGCTATAGATGGAGTTGAAGAGGAAAATTCATGGTCAGAATGAAATGAGGCATTGGCTGTAAGTTCCGTTTATTTGATAAATATTCTGTTTATTTCAATCACTCATAACATATTCCAATGCCCACTAAAATATTCTTAGTCTTTTAGTTTATTTGATAAAAATTTGTACCTCAGTCACGGTGAAATGAGTCAAAATTGGTAAAACATATTTGTTATTATAAAATTGAGTTTGATTACGAAGAACATTTTATGGTAAAAAAATATGTGGAAAATGTAAATATGTACATTAAGAAATAACAAATCTTTCCATATAAAAGGAGCTTCTGTTTTCTGTCTCTTGTCTTGTATTGTTATTTTAGTCTAGTGGGGCAATAAAAGCATACATACTTCAACAGTAGAATAGAATAAAGTGAGTTTGGATAATACCCATTTATCTCAATTTACCCTTCAAACGCTTCTGTATTATTTATAGTCAAGTAATTATATTGGTTTGCAATTACTTAAATAGTACTTTATCTCCTATTTCAAAAATAATTATTTATATCAAATAGGTAGACTTAGTAGGTGTGTGAAGAATACTTTGATAGAAGATGAAAATAGGGCAGAGTTGGAAACTTTGTTTGGTTTACTTCATAATTTGTACCTCTAAATCTAGAATATGATGTTTATGATAGAAACCACAAAACAATCCAAATATATCACATAAGGTACCCAAACACATATATAATACCAGTTCTAGTATCTTTCGCTTAACAAAAGTATAAATTGACTATTCACTGATAAATAAAACATCTCACATATACAAACTAATGTGTAATATCGTTTTAGATACCTCACCCATAACATTCTAGTGCTTCATCAGACCCTCTACCTCCACCTTCATGTTCCAGTGCTTCATCACATTGTCGAATTTCAATTGGCTCACCAACATAACCTTCGAAGCTTCGCCTGCACACATCGTCTTATGCTGCTGAATTCGTGGATATCTTGACCTGCTTCTCACCGACTGACTACACAAAATTTCAAAAAAAGAAAAGAAAAACAAAGAAATCAAAATACAAAAAAAAAATACTCCAAAAAATTCAAGAACAAAAAATTAACCTCGTCAACAAATTTTTTAAAAAAGGACGAAAAAATATACCTAAATCAAACGTACAACTAAATGTGAAGAATTGTTCATGTGAAGAAGAAACGTGCAAATGAAGAAATGTGCAGATGAAGAAATGCTTAGATAAAGAACAAAATTAGAGAGAGAATATATAATATAGGCTGACTATATAAAAAATTTACTACATCTGCATAAAGTTTAAAAAGTGATAGAATTGACATGATGAAAGAGAAAATGACAGTTGCATGATGCAAGTGAATTTTATAAATTACGGAAATACCCTCTTAGGTTTTGGGGACACTTTTGTCCGAAAAATTGCAAAAGTATTTCAAACAATATTACCTTCATATTATAATTACTGCAAATGTCAATATTTTTTTATAGTTACTGCAAAAATGTACACCCTTAGTATAATTACTTTTTGTAGTTCACTCAATATATAAAATACAATTTTGACATTGTTAATCAGATTCTAATATTGCTAAGTTTTCTATTTCAGAAATAAGAAAAATAAACCAAGTCAGTATCGAGTCAAACCTTTAAAGTGGATTGCGTGCCAACCTAAAAATCTGATTTTTTAGTTAATTAGATTTTCCATATTAAGCAAAATATGATTAAACATTTAAACTTGCACCTATAGTCCTAACTAAGTAAACATTTGATTGTTGCCACATTTTTTTAGGATAATTGTATGCGGACAGCTGATTTAACATATGTCACAAATTTACATTAAATTAATTATGCTGTATTATTCTATTGTATGTGGATTTCATATATTTTGCTAATGTGATCATTATGATTGTCATTCTGGATTACTTGAGTGCAAGTAGCTAGTGAATAAATAATTGTACTTGTATGAGTTGATTTTATAAACCAAAATCTGGAAAATATGATATTCAACTATAAATTTTGATTATAAAGCTGATACTTATGCTCTGAAATAAAATAAAAAAAAATGAATGAACAAACGGGAAAATTTGTTGCTAATATGTTAAGCCTTTCAGTTCTAAAGGGAAAATGTGTAGCACATCACATACGTCACAAGAATCTCGGTTTTTTTATTTTTTTAATAAAAAGAAAAATATTGGTGTTATATATTTTTTCGTGCATTATGGTCGCACTACTAATTCCTCGTTAAACTCAAATGTTCTAGATATAAATTTGCTATTATAAAGTCTAATATTTGAGTTTCAAATGCTAAGTTTTTTCGTTACAATTCATATATATGCACTTTCCATATATATATATCCAAGGTGACTCGAATCCCCTACCTATTGATTAGAGGGGAAGCGACTTACCAACTAAGTTGTGTTTCGTCTATCTTCAAAACTAGTTTTTGGGTTGACAAATTACCCATATATATCATGTCAATTTTCTTATATCATGTGGTTTATATTTGTGACTAATAAGATCGATCAATATGATATTGTACTATTGTATTATTGCCTACATATTTATAAATCTTTTTTAAATGCATCAGAAAAACAATTCTATTTGACCACATAAATTTTTTATTTTATTTAATTACAACATCATGTAGTATCTCTTGTTTTAATAAATCATATAATTATGTGAAACACACGTGAATGAGTTAATTGTTAAATAATACTCATACCTTGACCTCATATGTAATTTTTATCGTAATGTTTGGGACTTTTCAATAATGTTTCCACTAAATGATTTCTAGACTCAAATTTTTGCTGGGAAGGTTCCAATAAACATAATTGGGGTTTTAGTTTGATTGGTGAAATTGATAAAATTGGTATGATAGATTATGATTATATTATTTGTATTATTTAGTGATGTGTTTAAATTGATTAATTATTGTGTATGATAAATTGAAAGATTATAATTAAAATGCGAAATATATATATATATATATATATATAATCGCGCAAAAATGTATAAAATTGAGGACAAACAAAATCAATAAATAATTATATGGGGTATTTTGAGAATTTTGTATTATATATTGAATGATGATTAAATAATCAAACCACATATGATGTATTAAAATAATCATTCAATTTGATGATTAAGTGCATGCCAAATTTGGTATTTGGTGTTTCCCACTTTATGGTGGTGTCGTATTTCCGCCTACGTGTGGTGTAGTTGTTCCTGCTTTTGTGCGGCTTAGTGGTCCCGTCCTCATGCAATGCAGCGCTGTAATTTATTATGATATATACCACTTGTAACTCAAAAAGAATTATTTATCATATTATACAAGTCAAACATTCAACTAAATTAAATCATTTTATCAAATATGTCTAATATCTCGAACCAAACGCCTTCTAGATGGGTCATAAAAGAATGAAATTATAATTTAGCAACAAATTCGCCAATAAAACACTCTAGAAACGAAACAAGATGGGTCATAAAAGAATGAAATTATTATTCTAAAAAAAAGAATTAAATTATTCATGTACGGATCGATTCCCTAATATCTACCATTTTTCTTTTGCAAAAATTATATATATGGGAACAGATCCTGTTAATATATTTACTTATTCTTTAATTATTTTAATATAAGTGTATTACTTGTCCATCGGACACGCTTAATAAAGCTGGCAGTTCAATCGAAGGAAAGGGAGCTTACAAACGTGAGCACAACTCTTCTCCAACTATTTTCCAATAATTGATCAATAATTTTCTACATGGAAAACGTAAATTTGGTATATGGTAATATGTTCTACTAAAATTAATATGAACAATATATTTGTAAATTAACAACACAACCTATATGCAATTGCTTCATTCACAGCGAGCACAATAGTTCTTGTTTATCAATAACTTGACATTATTATTGTATAAGTTGTTTTATCTTTTTTTTTTATGTCGCGTAATTGTGCAAAGTTTAGAAATAAAGGTAGAAAATATAAGATTTTTCGGGTTTAAGTTTAGGATTTAATATCTATGAAACCTGATTGAAGTGACTAAGTTGAGATATCACAAGATATTTTTTAACAAGAGGTATTGGGTTCATTTTCATATGTGTGCAAGGATTTTTCACCTTATATAGTGCTAGTAGCTCAGCCTAGATGAGTTTATTAATTAATCATCTAATCTCATCTGTGTGCAGATATTTTCTACCTTATATAGTGCTAGTAGCTCAGCCTATACATGCATAATAGTAATTCTCACCAAGTAATTTTTTTTAGGATTCATTAGCTTATTGATGATTAGATTAGGTGAATTTTTATACCAAGCCGAGAATAATGCGTCATCATTGTGCACGTATAAACATGCCCATATTAGATACGGGTCATACCTAACATTATGCACATATTGTATAATATATTATGCTTTGAAATATTATATAAATATTTAAATAAAGGAAAAAAGTAATTGCACATATATTATAGGAAAATATATATTATGCTTTGTAAAATTAATTCTTTACTGTAACTAGATAAATATTTAAATATAGGAAAAAATAATTATTGAGACATAACTACTTTGGCCATCACTTGGGATCTCTACACTAAAAAAGAAGTCAGGCGAGGGTCGGTGCACCGATGCCAGCCTGAAATTTGCACATCCTTTCTTCATATCTCAACTACTAACTTACTTTTCAGTTTAACTATATAAGCATTATAGAAAAAAGTTAAACTGACCACTTGACAAGCGAAAGGCAACATCTTTTCCGGTGGCATATTAAAACCAACACTAGTGTAAATATAGGATCAAACCAGATTCATGAGTCACAAAATTTAATTCTAAGAAGTAAAAGATGTTGTTTTGGTAGAAGGGGTTGCAGAGAGATTGAAAAATGAAGGCATTCTATCATTCTATGACATATGTTGGAAGCAAATTTCACCACCCAAAAGAGCTACGATTGCACCAGATTGGCTATCACATATTCCTTTAGAAATGTGGAGATTTGAACTGGACATAGGTGGTTCACTTACCATAAAAAGGACTGCTTCCCTTTGCATGCAAATGAAATTTAGCTTCACTCTAAAATATAAAATAAAACATAAAAGAAAAGGGAAAATTAGATAATTTATTGTTTGATCTTCAATTTAAAGTAAAATGATGTAGGATGTTTGGAGTATATTTGGAACTCATTACACAGGAACTTCTAGACATGTAAGAGTGTTGTCTGTTCCATAGTAGATTCGAGATGGATATTTTGAAAAAGCCACCTTTGTATATCTTTTTTGTGAGGAAGCAGAAGCTTTTGGCTTATACTTCTCTTGAATTGAATATCAAACCACATTTCTATTAACAGTTGAGCTCTACATGGTAACATTTCCACTCAAAGTTCATACTTCTATTTCAGATATGAATTTTCATTTGGTCAGAAAGTAACCATGGTGATCTATAAAATAATGTCCCTCCTTCTATATCCAAAATATCAAAGGTAAAAATGATCAATAACCAGTGTTGTGAACAATTCTTGAAAGTAACAATTAAGGGAAGGAGAAACAACATTTCTGCAAGAGAAACTCACCGACGCCACACATGTAGGCAAGGTAGTGTTACTATCATTTTTGTGCTTCAGAGAAACTAATAAATCATCCACGTCCACTTCTTCAGATAAACCATTTTCTACAAAGAATAGAATGATAATTGAGATGCAAAAGAAACAGGCAAACATAGAGGCGTGAAAAATTTACCATTATCATCTACCTATCTAAGATATAACAACAGAAAAAGAGTGTAAAGTGTTAATATGTTACCATTTGATCTCTCCAGCATGATGCAACCATCTTCACCCAATGTGACCACTACAAATTTTAAATTTGGCAACTTTATGAGCATGGAAACAAGTGCACTTGTGACTGATGGAGCACCTGTCCATGACTGCAAGACAAAGAGCATAAAATTACTAAACTATGAGCTCCATGAAGATTGGAAATGAATTAAAAATGTAGCTTCCCTGCCAAGCATGGCAATCTCACTTAGGGTTATCTGTATTATATTGTTAAGTTAAAAGCAACAATTTCTTGTAGGGTTAAGTGTATTATATTACAAGCATATCTGCTCTTATGTCAGCTATTAGTCTTACTGGAAATCCTAAAATGAATCAATATTGAACTAAACAAGTTACATGTTTTTTTTTTTTTGAGAGGGTAAACTAGTTACATGTGAATGTACTGTTAGTACTTAGTGATAATAAAATCATATCATAAAAGCCAAGTCAGAAAGAAATCAAATAATACCTCATTTCTTCATCTGGTTTCGAATATACCAGGGCAGTGTTATGAGTCTTACGAGTCTTATGGAAGATGTTTAGTAGAAGTGTAGAACAATTGGGTAGTGGTCCTCTCTTTCTACATCAGCCATATATATCATTCAATAAACTATAGCTCGTGCTTTCATCAATAAAGACAAGCCAGCATTACTGATGCATAATGTTATCCAGTTTACCAGTGCAGTCGCATGGTAAGTGCAAGTTGTTTTAAATGAAACAATATAGTCCATTCGCCGCTCCAAATCATGCGAACGTGTATCATTCGCCATGGACGAAGATCTATGAAACTGATACCACTAATAGAGATCTTAGAATCTTTATACAAACACACGCAATTATGAAGAACTCACACTACTTCTGGGATAAACCAAGCCTTCACCAGAATAGCTTGGATACATGAGAGATCAATTATCCACATGTATCGAATGAGTTACAGGAGGTTACACTTTCGTTTTTATCTAGCTGGCTCCGCTTCTAAATTTAAAGGAAATGCACTTCTTTAAGTCATCAGCGTTTCTCCTTTTCTTGTTTCTTCCATCTTCTTGCGAGCTGTATACTGTTGCCATATACGTAACAAATATCTATAAACATTCCAGCGAAAAAGAAATGGGAAGAGACCGACGAGAATAGGCGGACGCAAAGAGAGAGAGAGAATAGCCGATTCCGGAAGAAAATTGTGTTTTACGAAGGAAGAGAGATAGGGAAGGAGAGAAAAAAATTAATGAAAAATAAGATAAGATTCTATAGGTATTTTATATTTTGATTTTGAGAGGAGAAACTTTGGAAACTAAAGGCTAAATCTCAATTGTTTTAACGTTCACCATCGACAATAGATATATCCGACCGCAAATATAATTGCAAAATATATCCAACATTTTCATAAATTTACATTTGTATTTCATCAAAAATATTCTGACGCTCAGATGATAATATGTGACATACCGAAATTAACTTGTGGCATTTTGTGTTTACAATATATAGTGTGAAGTTCTTTAACAAAAAGAAGTGTGATTTGAAAACAATATTTACGCTTGATAACCCAAGTAGGAGGCTTCGGGATGCCCGAATCGGGAGTACGATGGTTGTGGTATATATCTTGGGCATGTAAGAAATGTCACATGTGAACTTTGGCAGACCCATCTTTGATTTTTTTTTTGTTGGAGCACAAATATGAATTGTGTATTTTTTCGAAATTATACTTACGTTGGGTCATATTTGTTGTCAATGACAAATGTTGGAAAAATAATTGATATTTACCCAAAACTAAATAGTTTGGAACTCATTTTAATTTTAATTAGGGGTATTGTATATACTTATTAATAACATAATTTTATTCATTTTTTGATTAATAATACGATTTTTATATACAAACACAAATATATGATATGTACAATTAATGTGGTTTACAACATTGGTTGGAGTTAAGCAAAATTAATGCTTACATGATTACGGAACAAATACATGTGTAATTTGCAATTTCAACTATAAAAAGGAATTAGTTTTCCCAACAGATTGTCTGCGGACTTCCGACAAAAATGACTTTTTGAATATTACCGACCGACTTGCTAACATATTTACAATGGATTTTGGGACAATGAATGACTGCGTGCCAACTTTACCTACGGATCAATGGCTCGTTTGGAAGATGATGAAACAAGACATGCATCATTCTATCTAACTCAAGCAATGACAGTGATTTGTTCAGATCGTGGCTTTAGTCATTTTTCGAACCTGACGCAACTTTGTATGTTCATAACCAGAAATAGTGATAGCAACAAAAGCAGCTGAGCCTTTTTTCGCAAGGTTTAAGCAATCAGTGGTCACTCCGACCCAATGAGAAGAATTTGATCACTTTTTATGGACTTGTTGAGAATAACATTTTCAACAGTAAAGTGTGCACCTTAAGACTAAAGCTGAAGCCCATATTTGGTAAGAGATTAAGCTATGAAATGTCAAAAATATTTACCAGGACACTAAGTAAAGGCATGCCAATTGATTATTTCATCAAGAGTAATGTCACAATGTAAGCAACTAACAATCTAAACTCATCCTTCGCTCTTTAATCGTGACTACATGCTGATCAAAATGCCAAGATAGAAAAACAGAATTCAAACACATATCAAGGAATGATGCTCGTACTCAAATAGATTTTTAATTAGTATCTACCATAGATATAACAGTAGTGTTCATGATTCTTTGAAAATGCTGCAGCCAGCCATGAGTTTGAGAGGAGGGTTGTACCTTCAACCCTTCATAATTGGGATGGAAGTGTGCGTTTCTAAAGCTGCACGTTGTCGAGTCCCATGTCTCTGGCAAGCCATACTCTTAAGGCTATTCATTCTCAATGCACAAGAGACGATAATCTGACAGAACGGTGAATTGCTGTGTCTCTACAAATAACTGCAAGATCAAAATAAAGCATTCCTCAAGATATGTATGTTGGCTAGACAAAGTACTAATTCGTTTACCAAATTTTAAGACAATAACAACCAAGTGAACTATACATCACTACGAGGCACTTTGTCATGATCCTCATCTCTCTCTCTCTCTCTTGTAGGAGTAAAGACGGAGGGAACATGTATTTGACTGCAGAGAATAGGGAACACAACAAAACCACCAAACGTAGACAAACAAAGATAGAAAAAGACCCAAAATAATATTATAACAATATTGAAAATACGATAACAAGATAACGCCTTCGAAAAGGCCACGCCTCCGAGGAGGGCAACACACGGCAATTGCCGGCAACACACAGCGCAAGCTGGTAAAACATTACTAAATTTCTGGACACTTTAAACTAAGAACTTAAACCCTATTTATAGACTCTACTAAAAGACTCCAACTAGAACTACAAATTAAAGACTTCTAAACATACTCAAACTCTACTACTAACAAGACTCCTAATTATAATAAACAACTAACCAATAATTAAAAATTATTCCTACAGCTAATCTGCAGGAGACGATTCATCTCTCTCTCTCTTGGCCTTACATAGTAGGTGAGTAAAAGAAGCGGCTGTAAAAGAATTGAAGTGCGAGAGAATTCATAGCATGAGAAAAAGGAAAGGTTTAGACTATCAAGTAGAAGGGGTTTTGAGTTTAGCCCAGTTAGTTTATGGATCTTGACTTGGAATGAATAAGATGTTATAAACTTTTATAAACATTCAAACAACTTCTTTAAGGAAACAATTGAAAATTTTCAAGAAAGTCCTAAAAGATAATAGTATGCCATGAATAAAAATTGTAGAGATACTCAACAGGGAAATATTAACCGCCCTTTGAAATTGTATCAGCACGGATTAGGCACTCGAGAAAGTGGGAACGTGAAATAGTAGACATGGCAGTATAAATCAAACAATCAAAAGAATATAATGATAATTGGTAAAGCATGTACCTTAATAAAAGGCTGGTCCTTTTCAGGAAAGGAATAAATATAGCTGTCCTTTATAAGTATTGAAACCTGAAACGGAACAAGTAACTCTTTTCAACACTCACTACAGACACTGATTATACTTGTCAAAATAATTAGAGAAAGAGATGTAGGCAATATGACCTTCTCATTGGATTGTACATTCGTGATCGTGTGCAACCTCAAATCCGAACAAATTGATTCCAGATATTTCCTCAAGACAGTTACAAATTTAATAGCAGCTCTAGACTGCAAGTCAAATATATATTTATTTAATGACGAAACAGCATATAATGAAAAGATAAAAAGTAGTGTTGCAATTTTCTTGATCAGAGGTTTTTTCAACTTCTACATGTATGAAAGAGCTTATGAGCACTTTCTATAACACAAGTGTAGATGAGGAGGGAGGTGAGGACACTTCCTATAGATTTTTTTATATGGTTTCATTGCCATAATTAAGATATTTGTATAATATCTTTTATTCTCAAATAAATGTTATCCTCATTAAATTACAGAGTGAAGAATTCTAGATTCCTTATTTTGATAATAGAGTCGGTTATAAATGAGGGACCATGATAATATGGTTATGATTGTGTAATTCCTATTTTAGGTAGTTAGTATTTCTTTTTACTATTAGGAAAGCATACTTCAGACAAAGATTATTTACATTTATTTATTTCAGTACCATTAATTTCTTCCTACTGATTTTAGGAGTGTCCCTTCTCCCTCTGTTCTTTCTCACTCCGTCGAATCAAACATCAATATTTTACTGGCTTAAGAGGTGCAAAATCAATACCAGAAACAAGAGCACAAGAAATATTTCAAAACAAGAGAAAAATACTAGAACTACAGAAATAAAAAGAATGTTCAGCTCATAATGATAGTGAAAGGAAGACTATTTGACTTGGCTGTACCTGCACTTCATCACATTTATAAACTGGATGTCTTGGAGCGTCAGAGTCTTCACACGACAACTTGGAGTGGATAGGCCTAAGTTCCGAAACAAGCCATTGATGTCGGGGGAGTCGAGGAAGACTACAAGAAGTCACCTAGACCAGATAGTGCAATAATAGAGAGTTTTATTACACAGTAAACATTTAAGGAACCATTAAAGAAAAAAGATATGCTATATGGGTGGGCATCAGAACTTCCTTCATAAGATTAATGCGATAAACTAAACAACTGAGAGACAGCCTTTATGTAGGTCCTAAAAGAGGCTAACGTAATTTTGTGTTTCACATTCATGGATCAAAATTTAGAAAACATAAAATAGATTTTAGACAGTGATTAATGTAGGTTCTGGACTGACAGAAAATAAAGCAAGTTTTTATGAGAGAGGGTAAAGTAGGTAACCCGTGCTTAAAATATTATAAACCCAGTGGATATGATGTATTAATGCGTAAAATTGGACTTACATGGTCATTCAGTACATTAATGTGAACAAGATTAGGAGCTCTTCGTTTCAGATCAGTTAGTTTATGTTGTGTGCCGACCTGCATCAACGTTTCGAATAATAGTTTTTTGTCATATAGGTGTTTAGCAAAAACATTTATATGATAAACTGAAACTCACAATGAATGGAACAGGAGCATCCAGAAAATCCACCATCCTCGCTGGCAGAATCTGCAGAAACAAATAACACCATAGGATGGTTCACATCCAAACAAGGAAAGATGGAAGAACCAAAAAAAAAAAAACGACCTTGTTAGAAAGAACATTTGCGAAACTTAGAAAAACAATGTGAAATTGACTATAGGGACATAGCAGAACTAAACCAGATAACTCCTTAAGCAAATCAAATATGATACTGCAAAAGATATAGGAAACATTTGTTTATATACACTTAAGGATACAACATAACTATATAAGTGGTTCCTGCATTTTTGTCCACACGAAAGAGCATATGCAGAAAAGCAAATCCATGTCATCTTTTTTATTTTATTGCAAAAGTTTTTTTTTTTTTTTTTTTGTATACAGTTATTTATTTAAGAACCTTAATAGTAAATAGTGATCTTGAGGGAAAGGCAACAAAATATACAGGGTAAAACTTACTGGAAGAAATAAACTCTGCCACTCAAATGGACGAATCATAGGGATGACGGACAACACCGCAGCTGATAGGATACCCTTGTACAGAAACAAGAAAATAAAAGGTCTTTACTTCTTTAAAAGGAGAAAAGAACAGGAACTCCTGGTCTTCTTTATTTCAAGGGGAGAAATAGTACCAGGTTTGGGCACATCAAAACAATTTGTTTCTCCAACAATACACCAATGATCAAGGTAAGGATCTAGAAACAGAAAACTCATCAGACTCGAGGAATTTCATAAACAGCATTAAACTTAACAAACATTTCGTAGTAAATCTAGCCAATTTACTTTTAGAAAATTTAATGCACAAGGCAAGTAACGAAAAAAGAGATATCTTATAGTATTAAAGGTAGTATAAGTGCCTAAAGTATTTATGCTAGAATAAGGAGAAATGAACAAAAACATGTCAAAACTACATAACAACAACGAAAATCAAAGCGGCCCCTATTTGAACGAAGTTTTCTGTAATTAGCATTGCCTCTGCACAACATCGTCCTCTAGCATGATCTGAGGGTCAATAATGGTGTCCTATAAAACAAAGCATTGCTCTTTCGCGGAACATAGATGGAAAAAACTGAACAGTACAAACAAGTTAAGCACTAAAGAAAGGCCAGAGCTTCTCCATTAAATTCAAGGAACTGGAGATGCATTTTTTCATATCTGAGAATAAGTATTGTTTCTAGAAAACAATGAACTATCGGTCTTGGAACATGAGCAAAATCGAATATCAAAGAAAACTAGTCTGGCTACGATAAAGTCAGCAGTTTTCTACCAATTCTCTCTCTCCACTTAGCACCATAGCAAAAGGATCAATAAATTTTTCATGTTAAAACTCCTCGTCATATTAAATTTTACTGCACATTGGTAGTAAATATTCTAGTGCGCACATGTTTAACTGTGTTGGAAGTTTCAATAGCTGAACCAAGTATTCAAAAATATTTGTGTAGCTCACTGTAGAGCCTCTGGACATGGCTAATTTTGTTGGATGTTCAATTTGGGATAAATTGACCACTACGGTGAACTATAACGTTAAAGTTATAAGTGGAGTGTTCAATGGTTGTTCTGCTCATGCTCGATGCTTGGACACATTTCATTTTTAAGATAAACATTTTTGAAAGGTATTACTTAAGACACAACAAACAAAATTATCTAAAAACAGAGTACATAAGGATTGAAAGTTTAAAATGAATTACACTGTCAAGAGAAAGAACTCGACATATTGTAGCTATTGACCATAGAGACAGTGAAGAAGCTTCCTCAGCATTAGCTAATTTTAACTTGACCTTCAAAATTAGAAAGTATTAGTAAGAATGGTTTTCTCATGCACAGGCAGGTATCACCAAAAGCTGAATAATCATTTGATAGTCTAACCTGAGAATCTTCCCTAGAAACTTTCAGTATATTATCAAGGTACTTCTCAGAGAGTCCAAGGTCAGAAGCAGAAAACCGTCGAAACTCAATGGGCTGCATATGCTCCAGCGGCTGAAAAATGATTTTGCTTCCCCTTTCAGGAAGATTAAGACGATGATAGCCACAAACTATCTGTAGCAAATCATTCTTATTTTCCTGACATAGAGATTGTAGAAACGTCTGATGTCAGGAAATGGCAATCTAAATACAAGAAATATAGCGTAGAAAGCGTGCCTGGAGGCATTATAAACTCACCCTTGCCCATTCCATTATCACATCATCAGTTGGATCTTCATCCTGGCTATTGGAACCATCATCTGACTCCTTACTTCTAGCTGGACTGCCAAAACAAATATATTATAAGGAAAAACATATTGAGAAAAACAAAAGATGGTAATTTTGTTTGAACTAACTCAAATTTTGGCCAAATAATATTATAGACAGGCGGATGTATAACTGTATGGAAGACTCAAGTAAACTGTTCTGTCACCTAAATAAGGATTCGAGACTCCTAATGCTTATTACTGATTGGTTTCCCAAATTCGCAGATGGACTATCATCACAAGCATGCAAGTTCTTGCTACCATCCTTATCCAAATCCTTCATCTGGCAATTCTCTGATGCATCACTGGCCGTAGCACTCCTAGGAGAATTTTGACACCTTGATGATGCCTCCTTATCAGATATAATGCCTGCTGCTGCTGCAGCGAGAGTTACAGCATGTTTAAGAGGAATTGCAGAGGCCATCCAGTTTGTGCCACTTTCAGCACCAGGAGGCTTCACATTTAAATGCTGTTTTGCCATAGATTGAGAAGGAACACTGGTAGCAAGAGCCATTTCTTCAACAAACTTAGTAATCCGATTCAGACGATCTTGTGCAACCATGCTGCATACAGGAACATGAAAATAATTACATAGTGAGGGAAACAACAGAATCAAGAGTTGGAAGTCCATTAAGTTAGATAAGATTTCCGAGGGAAAAATCTAGTAAGTTATTAACACACATACCTGTTCAGTATCTGATAATGTAATCCGAACAGTGGCACCTTTGTCAAGATACAATAACAACGAGGAGCAGAAATCAACCACCTGCTGCCGCCAGAATTTGATTGAGGAAGAGGCGATCGAGACCCATAAATGGCAGGTGGCCTCTGAACAACCTCTTGAACTTGCAAGCAAACACCATAAAGTGTTGCATTGCCTGCTACCTGCGTTAGGCATGAAGAATGTCTTCATAAAACCTTGGCACAATTTAATAGATACAGAGTCTGTAGTGGAGGGAACTTAAGAGAAAACTGCAATTACTTTTTGAGAAGAAACAAAAGTAGTATAATTTCTTCTGTCTACCCCTTCCAATTTTTCCTTTTTCTTTTGTTGGGGGGGAGGGGGGGAATGGGAATTATTCTCCTTTGGAAGCATGTGTTTACGAAGAGAGTGGGACACCTTCTGCAACTGCTACTTGAAGGAATGAGGAAACCGCAAAAGTTCACAAGGCAATCACAGAAGTATGTTCAACTTGAGAAATAATTGAGGAAGCTTTATATTCTTGGGGCACTTCCATAAATTAGAAAATTGTGCATATAACTGTGTGAAAAGAAACTTGTATTGTTCGTTTGTAATCAATTTTGAAGGTCAAGTGTTTGTTCATCAGTCCATGTGCCATCTTAGTGAAAAAGGAACAAAGAGCATTCCTAATAAATTAAGCAGGTTTCATAGCATGGATATGTCAAGAGATGGTCAAAGCTGGGTATAATAAATTTGGACAGCAGGTTTCATAGTCTTCAGTTAAGATCAACTAAGTCGATGAGCAACCAGAGTACGGACTAGTTAAAACTTGCGACTAATAGAATATTCAAGAAGCAGGATACAAGAAACCGGCCGTTAGGCTGTATGGCATTGTTTGCACACAAACAATTGGTCACTGAGAAACTTATGAGGTACTCAAGAAAAGAAACAAGCAATGGTAGGAGAGAAAATAAACTTGGACTTGCCTTTAGTGAAAATATAAATGAGAAATCATCTCTGGTCAAGTGTTCCTGAGGACAAATCAAACCAAACAAATAAATCATGTTTTGTCATAGCAGAAGACGAAAAAGAATAACAAGCCATATAAATACAATTAATTGAAGGGAATATCTCAATCCTTATGTAAGTGGTAAGGAGAGTACATATGAATGTATTTGCTGCATACCTGTCCATAAACAAGTCCATTCAACTCACTTAATGATGGTGATCTCTCCAATACGCGAGCCTAGGTGAAAAAAGCGGGTAAACATTAGGCAACGGAGAGTTAGAAACTAAACGTATTTTGCACAACAGAAATAAGAAGTTCCAGCAACTTGACTCGATCAGTTATTTGCAAATATGTTCTATACTAGGGAACTACACTTTCTAGGAGCTTCTAACCTCTTATATTTTTAATATGTAGATATTTTCTCTTCAAGTAAGCAAAATCACATATGCACAGAAAAACCAACATAAAGGCCGGTTGAACATTTTGAAGTAGATATATTAACTTCCTTATGAAAAGCAAATAAAAGGAGAACTCCCGAACTGCATGTCAACAGTGGCTACCCAATGAGAAATATCCGTCAGCAGAGCAAAAGGTCTCTATTGGTTAACTAAATGCAGAAGAGCTGTTCTGTCAGAATGTTAACGAAAATCCTTTCGTGTACAACATCATATTATGAACCCCAGGAGTGATACACCAAACCCCAATATAAACAACAAATATATGCTTGTGGGAAAGTATTTTTCTAATACAAGAACATGACTGAAAAGAAAGATATTCATGTGTTCCCCAATATAGTAGTTATCAATAAGAAAAGCAGTCAGTTACAGAGCAGGTCCCGGTAGAGGACTCATCTGACTATGACAATAAATAAATGAATAAAAGCAAAGTTACCAGAATATTCCTCTGAACTTTGACAACTTCTAAAAATTTGCAAACAGATAATGGATACTTAAGTAAAAATACTCTTTATGACTGTCAAAACTTTATGTTCATATTTAGAGGAGTTTGAGTAACCACATACCTTAACACCTGAAGGAAAGCAAAATGCAGCAAGATCCTGTAATTGCAAATCCAACTTCTTTCTAGGAGGATACATGAAGAGCACCTATTGGATACAAATCAGAAGAAACTTCATCACCCTAAATACAGTTTCACACAGTAAACCAACACTAAGCACAGTCAGTTTCTGAGGGAAACAAATAGCTTCACTGGATAGACGATACTTTGCATGGTTGCAATAACCAAGGGGGAGCTTCTAAAGTAGCATCAGCTCGAAACAGAAGGAAAAGATATTCTCTGCATATCTTTATTCATGGACTACCAAAAAAAAAAAAAAAAAGCAATCCAGACCCAGAACCATACACAGAGACATGAAAACAATGGTGCTCATGGAGCATATATACTATGATAACTCGGATAATATTATAGCTTTTGTTACCACCCGTAAGCAGCCAACCTGAGGTTCCATCATTGGGAATTTGGGCGGCCGAAGTGGCTGCATGCTGAATTCACTTGTTTCAATTTTTTTCATTTGTTGCTCGAATTTCTTTCCCCTTATATACGCATCCTCAACAAACTCAAGCTTGGTATCTGGTTCGAGCCCCACAACAACAAAGTGTTCAAAAAGCGAGGATGGCTCTTGATATATGTCATTACCCTACATTCAAACTTGTGTGATATATCCTCAATCTTGACAAGAAGCAATCATGCAACAATAAGGACCAAATTACCAGTAAAGCCAACTACCAGGCATACACAGAAATTATTCTTATAATCAAGACGGAAAGATACAAGAGAACAATTGAAACCATTACAGAGAAAATGGCTTTATTATTAAAACTTGTCCCTTCCAACATCATACATGACTAAGCTTTAAGATTCAGATAGTATAAATTTTCCTCCGACTATAAAAAAATCTAAAAGACACAAAGATTTAGGTAAACATGTATGAGTATGAGAACTGGTAGCTATAACTAAATTACATAAAACAACAGATTAAGCCAATCCCGTTAATAGTACGGATAAATAGCAAAGAATGTTGCAATGCCGCTAATAAATAGAGGAAAAAAGGTGAGAGTGGGATGAAGAGACCATAAAAATTTCAAGACAGTACAGTAGAGTAAGAAGAATATGTTGACAACCAGACTAACAAAACACTCAACTTCCTCATGGTGAGAGGCTACATACCAATGCTTTAGAGTTAAGCTGATACCACTGCCTTTTCTGATTAGCCAGAATCTCAGGATCGAAAGAAGAATACTGGCTATCATCACGTGAACAACGGCCGCCCAAGTGCAAAGCCCTTTGCATGTGACCCTTCAGTCTTTGGAAATTACTGGTGCTACCGCTAGGATTATGACTTGAAGTGACTATTTCACTTCGCGCACGCCTATGCCTTGGTGCTGACTGCAAAGTTGGAGTACTAGTTGGATAGGCATGATGCCATGCCTCACCTGCCATTCTGACTGCCTCCTTGGACAACTGTTGCAATACCTCAATTGGTGATGGTGGTGCAGACCAGTCATCCTGAACATCATCATTTTCTTTTGCCCCCATTTCCACAATGATTCTTCCTCTAGTATGTAGTTGTTATTATTTCCTAGAGAAGCAAGCATTCTCTAGCATTATTTCATATAATTCAGAATATATCTTCAAAACTCAAACAACTTCCTCATCACAGGGTTTATAATCATGCGCACATAGAACTGCGCCGCCACAAAATTCTCAACATCAGAACAACTGATGATCATATCATCCTAATTGCAAACCTCGAAGCAAGATCAATGTTTCATAATTAGATGTGCATTGATTGCCCTGTTGCCAAAAAAATCAAGAGAAAGAAAAAGGTTGATCTTTACAATCTCTGGAATCAATTAATTGCACAAGCTTTAGTGGGAAATATTAGGTTCGGCAAATTTTCATCCTGCTCGTACATTTATCATAAATCCAAATAAATCATGGCATCTCTCTCTCTCTCTCTGGTAATTCAAAAGGACAGCATCAAATAAAATATGTACGAAATTAGAAAAAATGCACGTAATTTCCCTGTTCTTTCAACAACATTGCTCCTGGTGACATTTGCTTACATGTAGATAAACATGTTGCCTACATATTTGATTATGTATTTCTCCTACCCCCAAAAAAGGTATCCATAGTGCATCCAATTGAAACCACAAAAATGAATACGCAGTGATGAAGAATCGCGATCTCTGTACCTTTTTTGATCGTTATTAATTTTCTGTATGAGGAATTCGGTTTTTGTAGAACGTTTTCGTCCTGCATATAATATTTGATGTAAGTGTGTGAGTGTCTGTGCGCGTGAAAGAGAGAGAGAGAGAGAGAGAGAGAGAGAGAGCATGCAGAGGGAGGTTGTTTATGCGAAATGCAGAATTGCCTGAAACTAAACAACATCAAGCAGCGTCACATATTTGCAAGAAAATAATATTATACTCTACAAAAATAGAAATATTTTCTTTAACGTAAATATATGTGTGTGCGTGACTGTGGATGGATGTATCATGTATGTATGTATGTGTATTAAGTCTCAAAAAGAATATACCATATAAAATTATATATTATTACGTATATATTTACACAAATAACACTTACAAAAATGTAATGATAGAGGAAAAGGTGATAGATAAACACCTATGATTAAAAAAAAATGAAAAGCCAAATACAAACAAATTTAATGTAAGATATGGTAATTGTAAGATGAATGCAATTAAAACCGGTGCTATAATATTGCGCTGTGTTTCAAATTTTGATGCTACCACCAAAATTATAGGAAAAAAAAATTGTTTATAACAAAAAATGTAAAATCATTTCTGTAAAGCATCACATATTCTAGCCACTATAACAATGATCTATTCTACGTGCAAGTGTTTGTTCTTGTTTCTCATGATAGTGGAGACCTGTATTTGGTATAAAGCTCGTCTTTTGGCTAAATGATACATCCAAATTTATGGTGTTGATTACTACGAGATGTCCTCTCCTACTGCTCTTCTGAACTCTATTCAATTTTTGTTTACTTTATTGGCCAATGCATAAGCTTGATGTGAAGAAGTCTTTCTTGTTCAGAAGATTTAGAACATCAACATCCCGTAAGCACTATTCTTTAAACATTCAGTATTCATATACTATATTTTTTTCCTGCATTTCACTAGTTACTATCTTTTTGAGCAATACTATTCAAAGGGCCCACTTACAATTTATTATCTTTTCTTATTATTATTTTTGTTTTTAAAATACTCTAAAAATGATTTACTGATAAATAAAAAATATGAATGTAACACCCCTTGCTCAGTTACTGAATAACCAAATAAGTGATGTCACGATCGAATAAACTTACGATTTTTTAATATAATATTATTATTATCATTATTATTTTTAATCAGATCATTTGTCAACCAAAATTTGAATATATATTTTCTACTTAATTAAACATTACCATAAGAAACAAATAACATATATATATATATAGAGGTGCAACATATGCACATTAGTTAAACATGATTCATGTCTATACATTACAAAAATCCTGACATGCCACAAATACTATTATGTCCAAGTATTTATCCAAAAGAATCAGTGACTTGACAGGATTGCAGCTGTTGAAATGACGAGTAATCTAATCTGCAAAAATAGCCTGAAGGGGGGTGAGCTCACCAGCTCAGTAGTATATTAAACGTTAGAACTGAATTTCCGAAATTAAATAAATGCTATGCACCTATTCCTGTTAAAGACAATTCTATTTTTTTTTTCTTAACAAGCAGTTAATAAATCTTACATCATATCAATAATAATGCACATTAGCAGTATATCCAATTCAAAACATCATAAATACACTAGAAGCTGTATAACCAGTAATAACATATAATTTTCCAATTTTCAGAAGATAATACATAGTAGCACATTTATCAATGCACAAATCATCATGTATGGCTCCAAAATGTGCTAAGTGACTAACACGGGTACACGGACCAGATCAGATACAAACTCGGCCATTACCCATGTAGGGACACTGCACAGATCACCCAATAAGAGAGCAAATCACCCATGAAGGGCGCAGATCACCATGAATGGCGTATATCAATCAATCAGATAACCACAAGGGCACATATCGCTCAAATCAGATCACCACAAAGGGCTCATATCAAATATCAGATGATCATCGCTTCGGTTATCCAGAAGACGAGAAATCAATAGATAATGTAATATTGATGTCGTATGGCATGCCAACTGTACCCAATGAACACACTCAAGCACAAGGCATAAACACAAATATAATGCTTTTCAAATACTAATGAATAACGTGTCATAATTCAATAGTCATACATAGTTACTGATTTCACGTCCACCGCATTGTATTCAAAATTTAATCACAATATTGTACATAATCAAATTATAACTCGTATTATTGATAATCTCTATTTTATATGCAATCACATAAATTTAATTCAAAAAATAAAGGCTTGACGTAGAATACACTACCTCGTAAAGCAAAAGTATCACAACCAGGTGCTCGTCTTATTCCTTCACCTTATCCTTTCATCGGCTGCTACTCAAGGCACCATCACAATATGTGTGCGTCGAGTGTGAGAGATAAAGACCAAGAATCGGCTTGATGAAGAGGGATGAGATGGCGGCCGGAGATTACATTGGCGTGGCTGTAGATCGAAGAGCAGGGCAGTGGCGACGACGGTATTTTTCGACACATAGAGAAGGGCCGGGAAAGGAGGGAGGTATGTGTATACCTGTGTGTTTCAGTTGGTATATAGGTAGAGATGACCGAGGGAGAGAAAAGAGATGAGAAGGCGACTCGGGTGATTGCAGTGGCGAGGCGGTGAGTAGCGGCAGAAATGGAAGAGACCGAGAGAAGAAAATGGAGAAGAAGAAAAGAAAAGTGAGGCGGTTGTTGTGTGTGTGTGTATGTACAACCGAGAGAGAAAGAGGTGAGGAAAGAGAGAGAAATATTTTGTACTATTTTATTTTGCTTAGTCACTAGCATAGCCATGTGGGGGACCATTTATTTGACGCATACATTACATCGGCTATAATGTCCTTAAACCATGGACGAGCCAGACCTTTTACGATTGCGAACCGTGCCTGGAGCACGCCGAAAGCCCGTTCAATGTCTTTCCTCGCCGACTCTTGCTTCTAGGCGAAACGGGCTCTTTTCGGGTCAGTTAGACACGAAAATATTTTGACGAAAGTTGGCAGCTTGGGATAAATGTCTCCGCGAGATAGTATCCCATGTCATACTGACGTCCATTGGCCGTGAAGCATATGGCTGGGGCCTTACCGGCCAACACGTCGTTGAAGATGTCGGAGTGGTTCAGCATGCTGATATTGTTGTTGGATCTGGCGACACTAAAGACGCATGCCAGATCCATAGCTGGTAGTTGGCGACTGTTTCAAGAATCATGGTTGGATGGGAGCCACGACCGCTAGTATATTGCTCTCTCCATGCTGATGGACAATTTTTCCACTATTAATGCATGCAGTCGATGTTTTCGAGCATGTCGGGAAGCCATGTACAACCTGTCGAAAGGAAGATCTCTAGGATCCACATAAAAGGAAAATATCAACTCTTCTATCTAGTCTTAGAATACTTTTGTTTCTATACATAAATCTATGTAACCCTATAAAAGAACTTGTATTGATTCAATGAAATATACAACAATACAATATACAAGTTTCCAACAATGTCTAGTCCAATCTTCTACTTCGATAACCATGTTTAACATGGTATCAGAGCCAAGTTAATCGAATGAGGACTCAGAACTTTTTCATCACTACTCGATACCTTTCTCAACCCCTTGAATAAAACAGATCTCCAAGTGAAGCAACCTGAAAATAAAGCCATGTCAGAATCAGAAGGAATACCGGATGAACTAAAAGTACAGTTCATGAAATTGCTACGCCAAAGTTTGGGTAGCACTCTAAATATACAACCCCAACCAACAATCAGCCTTGAACCTATCGACGTAGGATTCAAGCTTAACGGCGACAACTACCCGTTATGGACAGAACTTATGAAACGAGAAATTGGGGGACTAGGTTTGACGTCTCACATCATTGGAGTGCCGAAACCTTCCCCCGACACAGACCCAGGATTTGCACGGTGGCAACAGACAGATCATCGGATATTTTCCTGGATAATCAAAAACCTCGATCAGAACCTTGTGAACGGAGTTTTACAATACCCGACAACATATGAACTGTGGGAAGGACTCGCAACCATGTTCGAGAGCGGCTCGGATTCCCTTCAAGTTTTTGACCTGCATCGAAAAGCCAATACCACAAGATAGGGAGAAAATTCACTTGAAGAGCTATGGAACAGATTTCAGGAGCTATGGTTAACAATCGATCGAAGAGAGCCCAATCCAATGAAATATCCCGAAGATATCGAGATTTACAACCGGATTGTCCAAAATCACCGACTGTACCAGTTTCTCGCGGCCTTGAGTGACCGGTACGAGCCAATCAAAAAGGAGGTTCTTAAGCGAGAACCTCTGCCCTCAGCAACCACCGCATACGCGATGGTCAGACGGGAATCCACGAATACAGAGATTCTCCGGTCAGGAACATCCGAGGGGCGAGAAGCATCATCGGGCGGTGGCATTGGTACAGGCCTTGCGACGCGAGACAAAGGGTGTTACGGGCAAGGGCAAGGGCAGAATGCACCACGAGGACAGTGGAATCGACGGGAAGAAGACAAGGCGAAATTGCAATGCTCCCACTGTGGCAAAAAGAGGCACACAAAGGAATCGTGCTTCCTATTGCACGGATTCCCGGAGTGGTGGGAAGACGGAAAGAAACCGAAGCCGGGGAATAGGAACACGAGGGCAGCAGCGGTGGTTGGAGGCGATGGCGCCACCGACGGCATCACAATGACGAGCATGCACCAGCCGGGCACCACCTCCGGCCACCACCACACGCCGAGCAGCACCTCCGGCCCACACTACACACCACGCGAGGAGGAGAAGCAGGCAGGGGTGGCGGCTAGGGTTTCGAAATGGGGGGGAGAAGGTAGGATTTCACACTTATCTCCCTATATTTCCAGTAAATTGCAAAACGGCCCCTGCAAATCTACCTGTGTGCAAATTGGCCCAGCCAGTTTGTGGAAATTACAAGGGAGGCACCGCCTCCAAACATATGCGCAAACCGACCCCTCCAGTTTGCAGGAATTGCGAAATCGCCCCCCAACTTCCACACTTATGCATTTTTAGGACTATGATAATCAAATTGACCCCAATATACCGTGTTCTAATCGATTTAATATCCTGGAAACTGTTTCTACTGTGTGTACAATTTCAGAGGGAGAAAATAAAGATCCACAATGGATATTTGATTGTGGAGCAACTGACACGATGTCCTTTGATGCGTCTGATTTTGCCCAAATCACGGCATCTCGAAAATCCCATGTTCAGACTGCCAATGGGGATTTGGCAGCCGTCGAGGGGGCAGGCACTATTGTCATTTCGCCCACCTTAAAAATTACGAATTGTCTATATGTGCCTACCCTCTCGCATAAACTTCTATCAATCAGTCACGTTACCAGAGACTTAAATTGTACTCTACTCATGCAACCTCGTTTTTGCATGTTACAGGATATCCGGACGGGGACGATCATTGGGCGTGGCACTGAACGCAATGAGCTGTATTATGTGGATGAAATAACCCAACAAGGTACTGCGATGCTGACTCACGGACCTGCAGATCGTCTAACTTGGTTGTGGCATCGACGATTAGGACACCCGTCTATAGGTTATCTAAAAATTCTCTTTCCTAGAATAGCAAATTTATCCCATCTTGATTGTGATACTTGTTTTTTGGCCAAGAGCCATAGACATTCCTATAAACTCAATAATACTCATATAAATTCTATTTTTTCGCTCATACACTCTGATGTTTGGGGGCCTGCACCTATTGTAGGTGGTCAAGGTTTTAAGTATTTGCTTCTATTTGTCGATGATTGCACTCGTATGACGTGGATTTATTTTTTAAAACATAAATCTAATGTCTTTGAGAAGTTCAAAATGTTTTATAATCTAGTTCATACCCAATACGGTCGAACTATCCAAACCCTTAGAACTGATAATGGAGGAGAATATGTTAATTCTCAAATGCAATCTTTTTTTTCTGACAAAGGCTTAGTACATCAGACCACTTGTCCGAATACTCCTGAATAGAATGGGGTTGCTGAGCGTAAAAATAGGATCCTTCTCGAAATGACTCGTGCCTTACTTATTGAATCTCGTGTTCCAAAGCATTTTTTGCCCGAAGCATTAGCTACCTCGGTTTACCTTTTAAACTGACTCCCTACTAAAATCCTTCACCTTCGCACCCCACTCGCTATGCTCTCATCTCAAGCCAAAATTCCTACCCCACTCACACTTCCGCCTAAGGTCTTTGGTTGTTCGGTATTCGTCCATATTCCTCGCCATGAACGCACAAAATTCTCTCCTTGCGCCGTCAAATGTGTTTTTGTTGCGTATGGAAAAAATCAAAAGGGATATAGGTGTTTTGATCCTAAAACTCGTCATATGTTCACTACCATGAATTGTGATTTTCTGGAAGAGGAATATTTTTATCACCATCTTAGCGGTCATGGGGAGAGGGAGTGACCCGCTAACCTGGTTGCCTACAACTATACCAAGTTCGACTGTGGGTCCAACAGAGAATGTTAGCAGTACCGCTGGGCCAATTACAGACACTATTGTACAGCCTGTGGAACTTGGTGACAATGCCCCAGTATCTCCTCCTTCTGCTAATCCTGAGGTACAGAATTCTCCCAATATAAATGATACTGATACTGACAATGACAGGGAATATGATATTAGTCCGATCAACAATGAACTTGAACCTGTGAACGAAGATCAACGTGTCGATGAAGACACTGGATAGTACATTCTACCCCACAGAAGTACCAGAGGAATTTCTCCGAAAAGATATTCCCCAGATTGGAAGGGGAGGAAAACACAACACTCAGTAGCAAATACTACTAAAGGAGATCTATCGAGGATGGCACGAGCTTTCGAGACTGCTTTGTATAAGGAGGAACAGATCCCTCACTCAGTGGAAGAGGCAATGAAGATTGAACACTGGCGTGACGCTATGAAAAAGGAGATGGATGCCGTGACCCGGAATAATACTTGGGAAACATGTACGCTTCCGCAAGGGAAAAGACCGGTGGGTTGTAGATGGGTATTTACTATCAAACGAAGACCTGACGGATCAATTGAAAGACACAAGGCAAGACTGGTTGCTAAAGGCTATACTTAGACATATGGGATCGACTACGCCGAGACCTTCTCACCAGTTGCTAAAATGAAAAGTGTGAGAGTTTTGCTTTCAGTAGCTGTAAACAAGGAGTGGCCTTTATATCAGTTCGACGTAACAAACGCATTTCTTCATGGGGAACTGAAAGAAGAAGAAGAAGTTTATATGACCATCCCACCGGGTTTTTCAGCAGGATTGAGAGATAACCAAGTATGTCGTCTGAAGAAAACTTTATATGGTCTCAAACAATCTCCCAGGCTGGTTTGGGAGATTTCGGTCCGCTATGCTTAAATATGGGTATAAACAAAGTAATTCTGATCATAATCTGTTTATCAAAAGACGAGGTCACGTGGTTACTTGCCTCATCATATATGTGGATGATATGATCATCACAGGGGATGACTTAGAAGATATAAAAGGCCTGAGGAATAATCTGTTTCAGGAATTCGAGATGAAGGACCTAGGTGCACTAAAGTACTTCCTTGGGATTGAAGTATTGAGATCCAAGAAGGGAAATTTTCTTCGGCAGAAGAAGTATGTACTTGATCTCTTAACTGAGACAGGGCTTCTGGACTACAGACCAGCTGATACACCAATTGTGCAAAATCATGGTTTGAAGATAGAAGAGGGGGCCCGGCTGGCTGACAAGGAAAGATATCAACAGCTTGTGGGAAAATTGATTTACTTATCACATACAAGACCAGATGTTACGTATGCAGTAGGGATAGTGAGTCAGTTTATGCATAACCCACAAGAGGATCACATGAATGCAGCTCTAAGGATTGTTCGCTACTTAAAAGGAACAGCTGGGTATGGTATTTTATTAAGAAAGGGAGACAAATTAGAAGTTCATGGGTACACAGATGCAGACTGGGCGGGTAACCCGATAGATAGAAAGTCCACTGCTAGATATTTTACCTTTGTTGGAGGAAACTTGGTCACGTGGAGGAGCAAGAAGCAGAAAGTAGTTGCTTTGTCAAGTGCAGAAGCTGAATTTCGTGGGATAAAGAGTGGTCTAACAGAAATATTGTGGTTGAGAAGATTGTTAACTGAGATCGGATTTCCACCACTTGAGAAGAGTCAGTTGTTTTGTGATAATAAAGCAGCGATTAGCATTGCTGAAAACCCAGTACAGCACGACAGGACCAAGCATGTGGAAGTAGACCGACACTTCATAAAAGGAAGAATTGAAGATGGAACCATAGAATTTCCGTTTGTCCGTTCAGAAGATCAATTTGCAGATATTCTCACAAAAGCTGTAAACTCAAGGAGTTTTAATGAAGTTTTAGGCAAGTTAAGTATCGGCGACGCCGTTATTCAACTTGAGGGGGAGTGTCGAAAGGAAGATCTCTAAGATCCTCACAAAAGGACAATATCAATTCTTCTATCTAGTCTTAGAATACATTTGTTTCCATACATAAATTTATGTAACCCTATAAAAGAACTTGTATTGATTCAATGAAATACACAACAATACAATTCACAAGCTTTTTACAATGCCTAGTTCAATCTTCAACTTTGATTACCATGTTTAACAAACATATGATGGCATATAAAAATGCAAGGAGGCCTACAGGGATGATATACATGGTAAGCAGACTTATTTCTCACGCTCTGCAAGAAGTTTGACAATGCCATCTGGTAGCATTCCTTTGTTAACTAGAGACTCTTCCCTTGTTTCATTTTCCATCTCGTGTTCAGTGATTTCTTTTTTGGGCAATGACCGTGGGGTCAACTTCTGCGCCCACTGTATGCGACGTTCTTTCACCTCACGCACTACCCTGTAAGGGTTCACCTTTTGTCACCTAATAAAGATCATATAACATTGCCCCATTTCGTAGACATTAGAGAAAATTAATGGTTGTTATGTAAGTGCAATACTTGATACTATAAAATTGTTAAGTATGGGGCATCTTTAAATAGCTTAGACTTTGAAAAAATCCGTATACTTCAGCCACAAGCAATATCTTCAAAAATTAGTAGCCAAGAACCAAGCATTAAAAGTTGCTAATAGCACAACAACCAAGAAACGAAATAGGAATACCTAATACCTAAACTATCCGAAATAATCTCATTTAGGCACTATAGAGTATGTAAATACTGAATCTTCTTCACCCACATTATTCGTCCAAGATGGCTATCGAGAACAATAACAACTCACATGCACAACCAGAGAACACAATTTTAATAGTTTAATTTTTAAGAAATGCGATAATATGTTACCAACCTAGGATAAACTTTGTCGTCTCCAACTGTGACAAGAGCTCATTCAACTAAATTGCAATTCTCACTACCCTCTTAACTGGTTAAATCTTTAGATAAGATAAGATTATTAACAAAGTCGAGCCTTTATGTACATCCATCTTGCCTTAGAACAAGAACATAAACAATTTCAGCACAGAGGTAGCATTTTATTCCAAGAACCTCGAGATTAAGAAAAATTACCTGGCCTTATTTTCCTTTTGCACTTTTCTTATCTCTTCATCTTGTTGCATCCCCTAAAACTTTCAGAAAGATTATAAACACATTTCCGGTTTTAAAAAAAAAGTAAAATAAGATTCATAGCCCGAGAATTAATCGAACCTGCTCGGAGGTGTCGTCATCCGACATATTGCACCGACACTTTTCAAGCCCGAGGGTGATTGAAATTTGAAACTTTGAGAAGATCAAAATTAGGGTTTCAGGGTTTTATGATTGGGGCTTTTTGCTAACTAGTGTTCCACCTGTGCGATGCACATACATTTTATTTGCTTCATTTTTTTATTCAACTGTGAATTAATTATTTTAGATAGAGAATAATTTTATTATACTGGTGTCTAATAATAATAAATGTGTATAACAATAATTTTAGCATAAAATAGAAAAAATTATAAATTTAGTAAGTTTGAAAATTAATCAAATATACATATGTATGTTTCGTATAATATTA
>JAYDZE010554637.1:0-13190 GCA_034509125.1 Monilaria moniliformis | reverse complement strand
GGAACTGCTTATGTTTATGACTCCTTCTTTAGACCATATGTTGCTAAGCATGAGACAGAAATTGATCGTAATTTGGTGGAGCTAAAGCTAAAAGCTGGAGATATGGCTGTTTCATACTGGCAGAAGGTTGCGACCTATGGTCAGACTAGAATTTTTGATATTCTGCAGTATATTGCTTCACAGTCAACTCCACCTCGACCAGTTCAGGTATGTACTGGAATATGTTATTTCTATGCATTGGACAAAAGTCTTGCCCTTTATGTAGTCTCAAACCCCATACCATGCAGTCTAATTCCTTAGTATTTGTCTTGAAATGCTCAAGTTGCGTCTTCTACTTTTGGTGTCATAAGTAGTCAAGCCTTTAACTTTCATTTTAACTAAGACTAGAAGATCACAGCTTGAGTTATTACTTATTACTTGTTATGAGATGGACAATAATGATCAAGCCAGTTTGTGTTGACAATATTTCATTAATTTGGTCATGCCAGCAATTTGCTTATTGGTTTTGTCTCATTTTATTTCATTTAATTTTGTTTTAAGTTATTTGGATATGGTGTTTAACCTTTGTGCAGTTCAGACACAACTTATATTTCATGACATTGCAGAGAGTTGAGAAACCTGGAGTGCCATCAACCCGCAGATCGACTGTTGCTGCACAGCTACAGGATGGACAACCCACATCTCCTGCTTCTGGTGTATCTTCAAGTGAGCAGCTGGATGACTCAACAGATGAAGCAGGGCCTTTGCAAGATTCAAAAGCTAAAACTGCACCCGCGGTCTTGAGTGAACAAAAAACAACTCCAACCCTACCCCTCATTGAGAGGGCAAAATCTTCGACTTCCAGTGAAGTGCAGGTAATGCAAGTTGATTCAGCCCCTCCGGCACCAAAGGAAGCCGCTCAACCTCCTCCTCCGCAAGAAGTAGTCATGGAAGAACCTGTCCGAGTGACACGAGCTAGGTCTCGCAGAACACACGCTCCATCATCGGATCGCTGAGATATGTCAACATGTAGTTACTTGCAAGGTGAATGGGATAGTGTTGTTGGGTTGTTGATGCTGATGTACATTCTGCCACTGTCAACAAATACACGCTATATATTCATAAATTCAAACAAATAAAAACTCCAAATCCAATCCTCCCTCTGTTAGAACAGGTCCCATTGATCATTTGTTTGAATTAGCCGTATGACAGTTATTTCAATCACCAGCTATTAACTACTTAATGGTCTTAAATCTAGGATATGTTTCAGATCTGTATACGACCTTGGTTAGTTTAAAACAGAAACTAAATCTGCTACCATAAAACTAGGTTCTTGCTAGATAAGTTGGTTGGTTTGAAACAGAAACTATATCTGTTTTACTTTTCCTTTTTCTTGTAATATTTTGTTGGTAATCCCTCAGTTGAAGAAATTAATATATTAAGGCATTACCAAGAAATTAAAATACGAATTTTTAGTGTCGATAGATTGATGAAATTATTGATATCGTCATTAGAGATATATACATAAATAAAAAGTTAGTACATGTTTAATTTAATTATTTTTTGTTAATTTATAGTGTCAAAATTTGATTAATATTATTTTCTTCATGTTATTATATTCTTGCAATAATAATGTTATTATTAGAGAATTTATATTATTTTGATAAATATAATACTTTTACGTGTTCAATAAGGTGACTTTTAAAATTAGCTAGAGACTAAAATACAAATTTTGATAATTTATTTGCTTTCAAATGATAGGGTTGTAAAATGGATATAATACTGGAAAGAAAGTAGATGTATATGACAAAAAAAATTTCCAAAGAAGAATATAATCAGGTTTTATAAATGAATTACATACATTTATAAATTTTGCCGTGCAACATCCCTCTAAAATGGATTGTACGAAAATTAGATTTCCATGTGCACGCTGTGATAATTAGAGATTTCTGCCTACAAACACGGTCAAGGAGCACCTCGTGAGGAGGTGGTTCATCCGAAATTACTATGATTAGAGATTTCATCATGAGATGGGAGTGTCGTGTAGTTCAAGACTGGCTGAATCCATGCATTTCGGTTTGCCACCAAATCCATACCAATAGATGGTGTACGATGCGTGGGGACGAATTGTTGGTCCCAATCCTTATGATTTCCATGCGTATTATAAAAAACAACACGTTTCGCCTACTTACATACTGAAACTCCCAATAACGAGTCACAACAATTTTGCAACATATTACAAACGTCTCAAAGTGATATGTGTGATAGGATGTGATCATTCTCAGTTGGCAACTAACGCTCGCCCGATGACTATGAACTCCAAACATTGCATATCTCAGCGAGTATTTGACGATGTGTGTCAATTCGTGGAGGATTTGTGTTGAACTCAATCCTTTAATAAAGATTTATCTTTAATTTTAATCTAAACTTCGATCCAGTGGTGACTTTTAATCTAAACTTGGAAATATCACAAATATAGCCAATACTTTTCTCTATTATTCGCTTAATAGTCTAAATCATAATTTTCAAATAACTGAAAAGAGTACAACATTCAAAAACCATTTCAAGTTATGTATAGACATATATCATTAATTTTGACGTGTATTTCTTATAAATATATCAATATAAGTTGGCCGAAACTTTTTACTTGAACTATTAAATAAACAACGAAATTAAATACAAATGAAATTTATAATATTTTAAAATTCGAGCTAAACCATAGGTCCAAAGTTCATGAAGAATAACCTTTAATAAATGACCTGAGCTCAACTCAAGCTGAGCTCAATAAAATTTTCAGCCAATGTTCGATTCTAAGAATGCATGTCCATGAGCTTCTTTATCGAGCCAAAACTCAAGCCCGTCCGCGACCTTATCAACCACTTGTTCACAATCTCAACGCATCTTCATATCATATTGCTTAGATTAGAATAAATTAATGTTTTTAATCAAAAAGTAATATAAGCAGGGGAAAAATAAATTAAACTAATTATAAATTCATTGTTGAAGAAGACATTTTGGCATGGAAAAGATAAGTCATAATCCTCCATATGAAAATAAAAAGAAGCAGATAAATGGATGGGCAGCCGTTGTAATCACTATTTAGGCATTGAATGCTGAGATTTACATTCTAAATTCCAAAAGTGCAAAAAAGGGCTTTTATTATGATAGGCTCCATCCTTATTTTCTACCTAAAGAGCCAATCTGCAAGATACTGGAGGATCTCATTTTCAGATTGATCACTCCATTTTAATTGTAGTATAGAAATAAAATTATACTAACTTATGTACATCCTTCGTTTTCCCTCTGTAATTTGGTCAGCACATCCTGTTGAAGTGCTACAGCTCTTCTGAGCTCCATAAATCCGATAAGCTCACCTTATGATCCGATCTAAACCAGTAGTCATCATCGATCTGCATACAGCCATACCCGGTTTAAAAAGATAAAGAAGCCCGCTCAGGAATCACTAACTGAAGCTATGAGGACGAACTTACACCAACATCAAACGGGACTATTTTCTGGAACCCGGATGCTTTGGAGCCCGTTGAAGTATCAGGACTTGAAGACAGATTGCCTTCATCAACTCTACTGCTACTAGTCCTGGCCATCGAATCCAACAACTTGGCACGCTTGACTGATGCATCTCTACTGTTCTGTTCCTTTTTGCTGCTGAAATTTAACAGATTTGATATTAGAGGTCTACATAAATTGCAATATGAGGGTTTTATCACTACTTTATAGTAACTTTTCATATGCATCTTCTCAGGTGTACAAAGATAAATATCGAAGCGATTTTTAGTTGATGCATCAGCTTCTCAAGCTCTTGATACAAGTACCTCAGGAGATAAACATCAATGGGTCCAGTCGTGCTTCTCACAATAAGTTTATGCTGCTTCTGAGAGAAACCAATATCCTGTGGTAAATGGTACCAATAAGAAACCAACAAAAAACTGTAAGAATAGTATGAATCAGGACCATCCAATTACCCACCTCATCAGGATCCGGCACTTCCAGAAAGCTTGCACGAGGAGCTTGAATGGCAATAACAGTTTGATTCTGTAGTGGTTGCACAAAAAAAATGCATGGTCAGTGGGATATTGGAGCAAGGAAATGAAACAATTCTTGAGGTCAGAGAGTTCAAACCCTCAAATTTGGAAGACTCATAATATCTTCCTCTGTCAGAAAAAGATTCCTGCAGAGATACCAAAAGCTAAGATACCAAATTTCACTACTAGTATACATAAAAAATCAAGAGGGGAGACATCTGCATACTTTTGATCAAGTCCCCTAATGTCTTCTAATTTCTGCCTGTGTAAAATTTAGGCATTAGCAAAGCACCTTTAAGCTTTATAACAAGAGATTTGTTCTTCCTTTCAATTAACCATACCTTATGCAGTCATCAAGTCTACAATCTTCTGCACGTAGAAGTTCAACTTCAGCCTGTCATGATAAACAATTTTCTGTTACTGACATTCGAATTTTGATAAACAACATAAGGTTTTTAAAGAAAGAAACTTCTATACAACAATTTACGTCATATCTACATTTACCATTAAATGATATTTAATTGGACCAACTATTGTCCAACATGTTATATATTGGTAAGTGGCCTGTCTAATGCTGACGCTTCACCACATGAATTGAAAATCCAAAGAATAGCCTAAAAGTATAATAATTATTGATCATAGAAGTGATATAGTTGCACCTTCAAGTGAGAAACTTTGTCATCTTGTTCTTTAGGTCCAAACATCTCAAATCCTCTGTCACAAAGAAGCCACACATGGTTCACTTGAAAAGATGGGGAAAAGAAGCATGAGACATGTACAAGTAAAGAAAGGTGATCATAGCATACTTCCAACGAATGTGATTCTTGGTTGTTTTCTCTATCAAACCGATCCCTTCAAGAACATTCGTAATATCATAAATTCTCCTCTTTTGGACCTGCATGTTGTCAAAACCAATTAACAACAATATCAGGCACAAGCACTAAAAAAGTGTCACTTAAAATACTCATGGAGTTCATGCTTACGAGCATCTGTCTAATAAAAAGCTAATACCTGTAAAACATCAGCTGTTCTGTTAAGATCAAGAGTGCCATCCTTAGCCTCCTGAATCAGCTTGATAAATTTCTTTGTCAATAATCCTGCAAAAGTTAGTGTTTGGAATACCATTCTTTAATTTCTAGTATTAGCAAAAACTTAATTAAAAAACACTCGTTATAAAAATATATTTTAAGAAAGCTCACCTAAAGAACTGTCATACCGGCAACCGCTTAAACTAAAGTTATCAACAGCCTCTGCAAGGAAAAGGATACCAATGAGAAAATAAATTGCTAGTAATCATGATCAATTACACATTTCTAGATAATATAAGCTTTACTTTACCTAACTTTGCCTCCTTAATAACAGATTTTGCATGTTTTGAAGATTTAGCTTTACCGAGACATTTAGCGCCCATGTAAGATGAAGGTCCAAGCACAAATTTGTTCACTACTTCCTCCTGTTTAGGAATCTGGATACTTGCATTACCAGCAATCTTACCGCCAACATTTGCAAGCTCATTTGGCTGCTTCAAGAATAGTTAAAAGGCTTGTTAAAATTATAAAACTTTTGAAGAGACATACATGCAATTAACCCTCAAAACTTGTGTAAGAAAAATAAATTACCAGTTAAGACTGGTGAACAATGATATACTAAAGCTGTGAAGATTGTAGAGACTTGCATAAATCATTTTAAAGTAGCCTTTTCCAATTTTTTATGCTAACCTCATCTACTTGATTGTTTCAGGAAATACCACACTCCTGTTAAGAATACTTATAAGCAATCCAAATTTAAATCATATTCTAGCATTTTGGGTATATCCAAATTTATCCTCCACCAAATTTTACAATCTTAATAGCTCCAGATAGAATCTAGACAACAGAACATGGGAGTACAAAGTTAAGCTTCTCATTGCACTGTAGCTTGTAATAACTCTATAAAGTGAATCATCAAAATTATGATCTTTAGCCATGCTTGGTCTCCTCGATAGCTGAGGCAACATGAGTATGTGAAGTAGATTTTACAGTTCTTATAAATTTCCATTTAGATGACTTTCAAATCTGAGAGGCACATCACAACTCAGAAAGCCATTACCTTTACTAGATTCATATGTATAGCAATATGGTTAGGACCAGTACTCAGAAATTTACATAATAAGGAAAGAAAAAAAAAAGAAGACAATTCAAGCATGTGGATGATATTCAATATTATATTCCTTCCATAGCATTTATGCAGTATGCTTTAATTGCATCTGAACTGGGCCCAAGTTAACCACCATGACAAGTATCACATTTAATAACATCCATGCTGTAAAGACATCTCAAAAAGAGCGATGTGCCTCACTATGATAAACCAATAATTAATTGACATGGGAGTAAAAGGCCAGCAGGATCATCCTACTCAAGAACCTTTCTTACTACCATATTTGAGTCCAAAGGAACAACCTAAGAAGCCACTTCATTTTGTAAACTTCCGTATATGTACCAAAAGAAAGGCTTTGGAAGCAAAACATCCCCAACTTTGTTACATGAAAAAGAAACAGAGGACATTTTGTGCCACATGCCAACTCTATTTATGTCAGCAGAAACGGTAAATTAGTCGCAACATATCCGTTTTCCAAACTAATGTGTGTGGATGGATCAAATTCAATGAACTTAAATGTGTCGGAAACGGATAAACAAAAACTGCTGAACCAGTCTACTTCAGAAATGCTCAATGCATACGCATTGAAGAACTTTCGTCATCTGGAACATTTGAATACTCGTAGTTTATTACACAGTTGCACTGATTTTTTGTTTCTTTTCCACATGATGAGTTTGTGATGACAGGTACTTTCAATCTCACAGACATGACAACAAAATTCAAACATAGATCTTCTAGTTCAAAGATGATCACTGAGCAGTGTGAAGACTTAATAATCATGGAAATCAGAAAGAAAGGAAGAGAGAACAATAAGTAAAATAATGAAACAAAAAAACTCAGAATCGAGAACCACAATAAACACCAGTCACACAAGAAATCACAAAGAACACACTTGACATATGAGAGTTGATAAAGATGATTAAATACTATTTTGAACTATAGATACGTCTATACAAAATCAATAGGCTAGCTAGAGTAACTTTTCAGGAGCATCGATAAGACCAAACTAATCCTATAAATACCCGAAAATAAAGTAAAATTAGTACTCAATACTAATATAACAATTACAGACCAAAAAATACAAAGATCGTACACAAACGCATAATCAAAAAGTAATATTTCACTCAGCCAGGAAACAAACACACGAAAAAAGGAGGCAACTCCAACGCACCGCATTGTTACGAGACAGCAAGTGCGATGGCGGAAGCGGGAAGGGCGATCGTTGAGCGATCATCTCACCGCTACAATGAGCATCAAACTTATCTTTACTAGAGTTGGTGGCGGCTACGGCGGGTGGCGGAAGAGAAGGCATCAGGAGGTGCGGCGGCTGCGAGAGGGAATGCTTCTCCAAGTGCAATCTAGATAGAGGTAGATTGAGGCTGAGATTCAGGTCCAGATTGTCGCCGGAGGCCGACATACCATGAAATCGAATTCCGAGACAGTGAATCAAAGTGCAAAGAGAGAAAGCAGAGAAGTCTGAAAGGGTTTGGGAAGGAAACAGAGAGGTTTACCGGCGGGGGTTTTGGAATGTAAAACAGCGGGAGTGGGGGCGGTGAGTTCGAACCGGAGGGGGACCGCCCCCGCCTATTGCCCTTTTCAATTTTCGTACAAGTGTACCTTGTGGGCCGAAATTATTTATTCTTTTTGCCAAATTTAGTACTGGGCTTCCGATGGGCCCACTGCTCCCATTAATGACACTTTAAACTCTGGTTAATTATTTAACTAATTCATGATTTAAGGATTAATAGAGTTTTAATTAGAATCTAGTAATTCTCAATAGCACTTATTAATTTATAATTAGGGTTTTAGAATTAAATGTCTAAATAGGATTTATTAATTTCTAAATAGAGTTATTGATCTTCAAATGAAATTTAATACTTAATTTAAAAAAATTTAATTAAAATTTAATTAAATTTATGAATTATACTCTATCTGTCCACCAAAAGTATACAACATTTAATCGAGACACTTTTCAAGAAAAAAATTGGTAGATGTTTTTTAAATGGATAAAGGTCTTATGCATTGAAGACTAAATGGTGGTCAGGTCATCACTAAAGGTCTCTTAGTCGGTGCCTTGTAGAAGAAAATGAAGTTTCACAACCTAGATAGACTTGGACGATCTACCATGAAAGATTGCAATGTCAGTCTGAAAGGATCCTAACCTTACGAGATACATGACTCTTGTGCATTCCATACCTTGTTAATTAAACCCTCTTTAATCACTTGTTTGGTGAATTAGTCAGTTGCTTTGGTCTCTAGTGTACCTGTAATTCTGTTCTTACTATTTATCTGGCTGGAACTTGTGTTGTGAATGAAAAAATTCTAATTTTTTCATCAAACAACACATCTCCATTAGCGGCAAACAAGAATTTGCGCATAACACAGACGAACATGATTTTGGATACAAATTTCTTGCTTTTACATGTGCTATGCGACTCTGTTTCTCTTAGTGCTAAGTAGAATATGTGTAACCCCTTGGTGATATACAACCATTTCTCATCAACATGCACTGTGTTGTGCATATTCCTACGCTTGATCCTCTTGTTTGGGGCTGTCAAATCAGGCATTATGGCTGATGTATGAGCTCTAATCAGTCCTAAATGATCTATATCCCTGCCAGTGTTCTTACTTATGCATAAACCATCAACTAATTTTCCAATCTCTTTTGCTATATTCAAGACTTGAGAGTAAATGTGAAGTCAAGGTGCACTACCTTATGCCTTTTTCAAGTCTTCTTACCACTAATAAGATGAATAGATTTTCCTTTTTGTTGTTGAACTTTTGCAGCTCCCCACAATTTTGTCACTGTTTGTCTCAAGATGGCGAACGTCAATTGAGTTTCTAAAATCTTACCTCGAGGTGGTTTTCCATCAATGCATGATTCAAGAATAAATTGGACTACTTGGTTTCTTATTTGAAAATCAATTCCCTATTTATTATTGGGAAAAACCAAAAACCAAAATCAATTCCTTTTGACCTGATCGCTACACTATTATAAGTTTTTGAGAAACTTTCACCCTTCTGTAAGACTCTGCCACAATAGAAACTAAAAACAAGTATAAAGAATCGATTTTGCGAAAAGATAACTCGGTATACTATAACTTGCAAAAATATAGCTCTCCCAAACAAAATCACCTACTTCTAACTTGACACTATGACCCCGTTTCTCAGCAGCGGCCTTATATTTATCATTAGGCGCTTGAAGGTGAGTGTTGGCCGTGCTACGAATTTGCCCAATAGTCAAGTCTATAAGGTACCGCTTCACAAACTACTTCAAAAGGATTAAAAAGAATAAAAATTTTAGTTTGATTGCTATATTTTAAAAATCAAAGTGACATTACAAATTAATTCGTAATTTAAATGACAATTTTCACTTGAATAAATTAAAGCCTTAATAGTTGACAAATAAAAGTCACAATAACCATAACAAAGACTTACAAAATAAAAGCATATGCACTCCAACTGTTTTATGTTTATAATGTTATATAGCATGAGTACTCTAGATTATGGATGAGCAAAATACCCGAAATCTGAATATGCGAACCGAACCAAACCGAAATTTAAAATTTTGTTCGGGTTTAATTTTTGGTAAATTTTGATTTTTCGTTTCGGATATACTATAAACCGAAAAACCAAATTTATATTTAATATTTTATATATGTGTGTGTGTGTGTATATATATTATATAACATATATACATAATTTTTTGGATTTTTGGATTTTTTTTGTTGATATTTTTATGAAATTTTGGTTTTTTCGGTGCAGATCGATTTTCATAGTTTAGATTTCGGTTTTACGGGTTCGGTTTTTCGGATGATTCAGTTTTTTTTGTTTTAATTTAAAAAAAATATCGATTTTTCGATTCGATTCGGTTTGGACAAAAAACCGAACCGAAAACCGAATGCTCACCCCTAGATTGACAGCGAATTTTAACAACTTACTTATAATATGGTTTTGGAATTACGTCAATTTAGTTTCCCTTTTTTCTACCATGCTTAACGAATTAATTTTTTAATCATTTTCTCGTGCAACTTACCAACCTAATTGGGTGCATGTTTTCTTTGTTGTTGAACTATCTAAGTCTTTGTTATGTGTCTCATTTATCTTTAGATCAAAGTAACAATCGAACATTTCGCTCAATTTTGTCAACCCCTAAGTTCTACAAATTAGCATATTTGAAACTATACCTCTCAAAAGCTAGTCTATAGTTTTCCATTTTCCTTGACGATTTTCTGTTTTCCCCTCTTTTTGAGTTGTAATTATGTGCAAGACTGGATGGTTAAATTCAGGTCTTGATAAGTTGGTAAGACGCTTAATTCTCCTCCAACCAATAGATCGGGGGTTCGAGCCACCACGTGGGTAAATGGGAAACCATTATTAATTTTCTTTAAAAATAAATAAATTCAGGTCTTGATATTGGTAATAGTGTTTTGTGAATATATATCAAACAGAATGACCATCTATCCACCATAAATACGTACGTTACATAGGTTATACAGTGACTAAATTTCAGTTTTCCATAAAAAATTAATATTTCTTTTATTATTTAAATATATTTATCTATAGCCATCCATGCAATATTGCAATTTATTGATGATTACATTAGCCGATCCTGTAATTATCATTTGAGTAGTGATAAATGTACATAAATTGTATATATATATAATTGGATTTTTTAGATATTTTATTTATAAAATTATTTTATAAATATTAATGAATTTAAAATAAATTAATATATACATATTTATTCTGATGCAATAATTTAGGAAAAATTTATTTTTTCCATATCTATATACATATCTCAAAATCAAACTGTAAATCATGTTAATTTATCATATATAAATATACACAACTGATTAAAATTTTAATCTATACGTTATCTTTGTAGCTGTGTTTAGAGGATCTATCAAATCAATTTTTCAGTCATGTCTTTAAAAATATAATAGAGGCAGTTTAAGTAAGAAAATAATATAATTAATAATAAAATTAGTTTAAATAAAATGATTCGGTTTAATTTCAAATTTAGGTATATTATATATACACAATTTTTTTTTCTTTTAAATAAATTGCATTCGATATCTTACCAACATGGTTAATTCATGGAAATGGGTTGATTATTTTAAACCTTGTTTCTGTTGTAAGGAAACGTAAGATTTGTTAAATCTTAGATCTGACTGTATAGGGCAGACTGATCAACAAACAACGTACAAAATGGTCAAATAGTGGGGCTAATTAATTATTAATTTGGTTAGCAAAGTAGTTATAATGTTAATTCGAAATATTGTTGGCTACTAAACAAACTCCTAACGACATTGAATTGATGGATTAAATAATACATAAAAATAATCACTAAGGACCCCCAAACTTTTTATGATTTTGATTCCAAATGGGCAAAAAGAGTTTGTCACATGTTAATTGAGTATTATAAATATATCGAAATCCCAAATAATTAGATTGCAATTAGTATTAATTTTGATATAATAATTTAGCACCACTCATTCTATTCGTACATTAAAAATTAAAGTACAAGTGTGACGTGCGTTGTTTGTCACTACAAAAAAAACGTGTTTTACCGAGCACCGTTGTAGTCGGTAAAGGCATAAAGTGCTCGGTAAAACATGTGCTCGGTATCAGGTTCGTCGGTAAGTTCCCGAGCACATATCGAGCATTCCGTCTAGAACTTACCAAGCACCGTCAGGTGCTCGGTAAAATACGATGAGATACAGTCGAGTAGTTATATGAGTTTACCGTAGTTTAATTTAATCATTATGTAATTGTGGTTATATGGATTTCTCTAACTGAAATACGGTTAAGCACAAACAGTAATGTAATTATTATTTTAACCTAATCAACCAGACAATGCCTTTCTTAGTGTACTTCTATGTTGATTATCATCGATCCTGTCCGACGTCATTTAATTAGGACATTAGTCCCTTCCTGAAAAAAGGCAAAAAGATAGATATAAAAAGTAGGATTTGGTCAAAATTTATACTTTTATAAACAATAGACATGTAATAATTTGAATTCCTTATCCCAAAAGAGATGATTATTTGAATTTCCTGGTTTTATTAAAAGAAATCCATATTTTATTTTGGACGAACACTACAATATTTTCACCGGACGCTGATGGAATATTTTGCTGGTAATTCTGATATTTTCGTCGGTAAATTTATGTGTCGACGAATTACCGACGGATATAGGGTGTCGGGCTTTACCAAGTTGCTAAATGAATTGCCAACAGAATTTTCTTACTATCGATGAATTACCAACAGTGTTACCAATGAAATCCATTTACATATTGGTTCTAGATACATGGACTCAATGCAGTGTTTTCACGTCCTCATTAAAAATGTAGTTTTCACAATAACCTATCTTTCATTTAAATCTTCACAATGTTAGTTACCAAGACGTTAATTTATTTTATTGCTATAACTTTAAAACTTAACAAAGTGAAGGTTGTAAAACATTCTCCCAAAAAGCTAAAAATACCTCTTAATTGAGAAAGCAAATATATTCTTGAGTTTAATAAGGCAGTGGGTGCAACAACTACTCCTACAAACCAGAAGGTTGAACTAATTATGTTCTCCTCTCTCTCTCTCTCTCTCTCTCTCTCTCTCTCGCTCTCTCTCTCAATTTGTTGTATATAAAAGGAAGTCCTCTGGAGTAGACTCTCATCAGCACGTACACAACCAAGCATATCATCTTACTCGTGGAATTCCAGTATCATTAGAAAGAAAGTAAGCAAAAATGATGAACAAGAGTAGCAAGAGCTTTTGCTCTTTCTTGGCGTTGGCGTTCTTAGCCATGCTGGTCCTTTGGACGCCTCTGGCAAAGGCAAAAGTGCACAGCCATCATTTCGTGGTAAGTAGTCTCTTGTCTTTCAATTTTGGTAGTTGATTAATTGCTTATTTGGAGGTTGAATAGTTGTAGTAATTAAGTAGACATGTGTTCGTGAAAATAGATTCAAGCAACACCAGTGAAGAGGCTGTGCAAAACCCACAACGCGATCACCGTGAATGGGATGTATCCGGG